>DWMX01000442.1:0-27061 GCA_018246375.1 Byasa alcinous
GTTTTTATGTTTAAGAACATAATTAATGTATGACCATCAACTGGATAGTATACTGTTATAACTAATGGCAAATATTCGTATGAATTACTAATATTACCACATGCGCAATAAATACGTTAAAACATATGAAAATACCTTGAGAACAGTGACACTACAGAGCAAACCTAAACAATTTTTAAAACACCTCCATAGTTAAAGATTCAACATGATGTAACATTTTTGTCTTCATCATTTCATAACATTGTATTAATAATGATTGACAAGAAATAATATTTTATTTTAATAATTTTAAGTCAGTACCGCGGGCTCTTAACTTGTATAGCAGTACCGATATTACTGATCGTAATTATTTTTAAAACATAGCTGCACATATCTTAAACTACATATTATAATACGTGTCCAATCATTTGAGATCACAGGATCACTCTTCCGAAGAACAGATTGTAATCTACACTATATTCGGTTATAGATCTGTACTCTTCGGCTTTTCAATTTTTATAATATCATGCAATTCAAAGTTTAAAAACATCCCATCAAAGTACCAAAAGGGATCGCACCAGTGGTCTAGCGCCAGTTATAACTGTCTCTGTGAATCAGCGGCCAACCGCTTCTCTTGTAACACGGAGGTCACTGGTTCAAGATCAGGGCCACATATCATGGATGGCGCTGTTTTCTTATCTTACTTATTTATTTAAAATCATTATTGAAATACCGAAAATCAGGTTTCAAAAGACGTACTAAATGCCTATGAGCATTTTATGCTAAACAATCTAGGAAGTGGAGAGATGCTGTGGTAGCCGAAGAGACGCAATTTGATATATACTATATAAAAATACATACGAAGATAAATATATATTATTATAACTAACTGTATATATATATATAACTAACTGCATACATAATAAGGAACTATTCCTGCTAGTCCAAATAAATTTAATCTTCTGTCTCTATATCACTTAACGTCATGAGAAATTGACAAGTGTTAGCAGATTGTTGACAAAGAAAAGGAAAAAATAGTTACAAGAAAGGATTATAAAGTTGCAAAGTTTACATTTTAAAATATATTTTTTTGTAACACTTGATATCCTCATAATAATCTAATAGTGGCTTTCTTTAAACAAACAGATATTGTTCTTACACAAATCTTAAAAATGCTTTTTAATGGATTAGTTTTACGACTCTTGGATTTAACATGTATATTAGTATTTATAATAGAAAACATAAGGAGTTTCAAGACCAATTATCTATTTTCGAAGAAAAAATAAATAACAATGCAACTTTTTAGCTAACAATTAAGAGAATTTCGCCGATTTTATGAAATATTTTCATAAATTAAATTCTAATTTAACCAATGTTATGAGCCTTATATAAAGTTAAAAGTGTATTTACATCGTTTCTACAACATTAAGTGTCGTCTGCGCTCTTATCAACGATTCAGGAAATACGATTATAAGCAATGGAGGTAGCAGTACTTTTACTTACCACTCAAAGCAGCAATAAAAAAATCATTGAAAGCAATCTGCATAAAAAATAAAAAAAAACGTTATTGTATTATTTTTGACTAAAATAATTGTATTAGTACATGTGACAAACAACATTTTCTTGTTTTACTATTGAGGTGTTAGGTAGGTACTTCATCTTCTGCAAATATTATATATACAACATACGTATAATTTTAATGTTCGTGAATTCTGTATTTATAAATTTATTAGTAACCATGTTTTGGAAGTTAGATACTGAACTCTAAATCAATAAAACGAGTATTTTGTAACTATGACATTCAAGTATAATCACCGATTGCGTAACACGTAAAGTCGGACAAGAGGACTATTAGGTCATGAAAATTTATTCCTAATTAAAACGTATAACTAATCGTTGACCTTATACAAATAAAGTCCAGGTATTAAAAAAAATATAAACCAACAGACTGTTTTCTGAAATGGTTCAACTTTTCTTTTGTTTCAGCACCTACTATTTGTTGGGTTACCTGTGGCTTTTCAGAGCACGTTGAAAAGCTAACTTATATAGTTTAATTAGACAACGTTTATTAACATTAAATAATCAATATTTAAATGTAAATCAACTGTGTAAACTTGAGCCCGAGCTTAGGACGCGCGCGGTGCGCCACGAGCAGCGCGCGGGGAATAGCGGAGGCTGCGCGGCGCGTGTCAAGGCCATGTCCTCGACCGTGACCGCCGCGCACCGGCCCCTCCGGCGCCCCCGCCGCGCCGCGCCGCGCGCTCCAGCACTCCCTTTACCCCGTGCGAATCATACTTTATTACATTTATATCTATTTACAACAATTATGTAACGTAATTATCCAACGTTCGACTTCTAATACACCGAAATATTTTTTTAGAACAAAAGTGCAAAAAACTTTTTTTTTTACGCAATGTACTCAAATACATTATGATAGTAGTTGCCATCAGTGAGTAAATAGGTCCAATTGGTGATACTACATACTTTTGTTTAGACATTTCGTAAACATTCATACATTTATTTTATTATATAATATGAGGGAATGTAGTCTTACAGTCCACAAGAGTAATACAGAGAAAAAATTGTACACTAAATATAACACAAAATCTAATTGTTTATTCACTAAAACGGATAAATATAATTATATACAGATACGATGTGAAAAATACATTGACATAAATTGGATTAAAAAAAAATTTTTTTTAATCAAATGCCATCTGTTGTCGAAACATTCAAACTTAAGCAATCTGTAAACTAAAATGGTAGGTGGTAGAAAAATTATTAGAAGTATAACATATTACTATATATCACTTAGTAAGTAATTTTAAGTTGATAATATCGATATAATAGTCGTCGACTCGTTAATAAAAAAAATAATTCTACACTTGTAAGCAATTTCACACAATTTTAAGTGACAATGAAGTCGTGGATGGTGACGCCTGCTTGTCTAGAATACATGGCCCTCACACTGGTATATTGACAGCTGGTACACAGCAATGCTTTTAAGGCAGCAAATTTACAGTACGAGGGTTCAAAAAAACCGTACCACCAACCAAACTCCACAACATGTGGACCCAGAATCAATCTAGAAACCTCCGTGTTTTTGCCCCTCAGAGTAAGCCACTGCGCTGTGGAGGAAGTTAAGCATTATGTTTTGAAGGTACAACCCTTATGCAGTTGAAGAGCGTTAAAGATATTTTTAGCGCTTACTAAACGAGAATAGTCAACGATTGTTTAGGTAAAATGTTACTGTAGCCAAAATTAAAATGGAAAAACGTGGCTATAAATGAAAGTTACGTTATCTTTGAAGAAAAAGAAAGGAAGGAAGAAAAACAATTGTACTTTTACAAGTAAACAATTACTAAAAGAAATAATGGAATTCGGTCCCTACTGCAGCAGGTGCTAGTCCTGCAATGCTATTATGCAAAACAAAAGTCCGTACATTATTATGTACGGGCTTTTCTTTTACTCTAAATTTTTAATTATAATTAATACTATCTTCTACTCAAGTTTGTCGATAAGGGAACTTCAATATCTGGGAAAATGTACCAAAGGTGTTAAGATATTTGTTTAATATATTTTTAATGAAAAAAAGCGTAAAAAACTTTAACTTATAATTTTCCGTCTCGTAGGATTTGATACTATTAACAGAGTTATGATATTTATTAAAAACGGAACAATGGCTTAACTACATAATATAATACTTTTTGTGTTATTAACATTTTCCCTTGACCTAAAGACCGTTACTATAACTAGGAAGAAGAACCCCAGGGCCATTTCGAGTCTAGGTCACGGCTAATATTCATTTATGTAACTACAGCATGAACGTTAACGGTCGCTTGGCCTTGTTGTCAAAGTTCCGAAAATACAGACACTGCTGTGTCAAGGGTCGAGTGTTCGATTTTAGTTAAAAAATACCTCTATTTACATATCCATTATTACATATATTGTCTCATATTAGCTAAACCTTACATTAAGGGTTTCGTCTTATTTTTAAAATGACTATAGTAATATATGTTACCGTTATAAACATTAGTTGAATAGTACAAAAGGTAACACGCTGCAGTGCCATCTCTTGGCTATAACAAAATTATGTATCAATTTTATTTGCATCATGAAGACATAACTTGAAAAAAAGTCATGATAAAATTTCTTTAATTACTAACAAACCCTAATTCTTTAGCTAATGGGTCTTTATTATCTTCGACACGGTCACGATAATTATATTTATTACAGCTTATACTTAAACATTTAGTTGAGGTAATTTACAGAATTGTTTCTGTGTCTGTCATACAAAAAGTAACTTGAAATCGCATTGAAAATGTTTTCAGCTCCGGCATCATAAGATAGAATTAATAAAAATACAAGTTTAAGGGTTTTGTGTCCGTGTCTATTTTATTGCGTAACCATAGATTGCCAATGGCTCAAATAAATTTGCTCCCCTTTTTTATTAATAAACCTATTTCAAATTGTTAGAGTTATGGCAAACACTCTGTGGCTGTTTAATAATCATTAGTTTGAATATACTTTAATTTAATTTTTATAACCATTTTTATAAACAAGTTGACCAAACGACCAAGCAGAAAACATGACGGTTAATTATTTCAAAAACAAACACAACTTCTCCATAACGCTACCGACTGGTTGTCACAGTGATTGGTCTAATTGTTTCGGTGAATAGCAATCTCAAACAATTTTCTTTACAATATATTTAAATACGTAAATAGACTTCAATAAAACTGTTATACATTATCGTAGGGTTCTTTTCATTTCCATCGCCTACGCTAAAATACACGTGTCACGCAGCGAGGACGCGATGCGGTGAAGGTCACACGTCCCAAGAGGTACCCGAGCAACCCCGAAATACAAACCAGGGCCATCGAACTACGAGAAAATCTTCCAGGGATCTCGTCCTTGACCTTTACACGCGCAAGCGCTTTACTCCTCACCCAGTACCCTGACCTTATTACAAACAGATCTTACAAATTTTCTGCCTAACACAAAACTATATGTAGTAACCCCATACTATTACTATGTACCTGCAAAGAGAGACATTGTTTGATCACATTGAGCGTGCTAAATACTTCTTCGAAAATGTATTTTAAACAAATAAATAATACTACTAAAAATATCGTAGATAATTAATTTTATATGATATTATTATTAATTAAAGTATATTTATAAAATCTTCAATGAAAGATAGGAAGTAGCAAAAGCTGTAAGACATTCATTGCTTTTCTTAACCTTGCAAACATTTGGATTGTAACCTTCGACATTCGTCATAGATATCGTGTATAGATATACACTGCTATTGCACTGCTACATTTATTAGAAACAACAATTCAAATATAAATTAAATCTGCCATACCTCTCACATTCACACGTCACAAGTCACAGAGCTCACACCTCGCACACTGCCCAAACACGAATGTCCCGAAACTTACAGTCATCGCAGTCAACAAATTGCAGTCTTTTATAGCGAAACTATGTCATGTAACTATTTTTTTTTTTATTTGGGAAATGGAATGGTTTTCATCAAGGTTTTGCTTTTCAGAAAGCGGGAAATGAGAGCCGATGTATACAGATCTACCGTAATGAAACCTAGCCTAGCCTCCATCACTATTTGCACCAAAACGATTTAATTTTGTTTTGAGGCGGAATGTAGAAGAGGAACCTACCTGTACGATCTATGTAAAAGTTTTCCCGAATCTCTTCTCTTTCTCGAGGCACAGACTCGTCGTTTATCTGGATATGTACTAATCAGGATTTCTTTAAAGACATATTATTTCTTAACAAGTTTTTGACATCATAGTCTTTTCTTTGACGCAGCTTCGTCTATTATAAGCTACGTTGTCTTCATTATCATACATAAACGAAACCATATTCAGCTTAGTTTTGTCGCTGAATTTTGTCAGCTTTACCATAATTTTCTGGACTTAACATGAAATAGACTAATTTATTACAAAATTTTAATGCAAAATGAGCTCTTGACGAAAACATGTAAACATTATGAATAGACAAAGTTGCATTAGATATTTTTAGCGGTATGTAGTTTCTAAGATGTGAAAAAATTTGGTTGTATGGGGGAATTCACCAACAAAGTATTAGAATGAAAAAAGAAATTCCGGAACCGTAATTATAATATTCTAGTTACAAACTTTGACAAATGTTTTTAATTGGTAAAATCTATTAAGTCTAGTAAAATATTTGTACCTTTCTGTTCTCCGTTATCACGTACATATAAGTATTAATTTATTATAAATAAACTACATAAAAAAATTTTAAACATTTTTGTATCTTTACGCTCACATCAGGCTTGGCTAAAGATATACTTATTAGAAATCGAGACACGATTAAGATAAATTGTACTAGTACCGGATAATACGAAGCACATAGTTTTTATAATGATACTTAAAAAAAAGTTAGGGAATAATACGTTTTCAATTCAATTTATATGCGAATAATTAAATAAAAATCTCTATGCACACATAAATTTTACTGATAACTGACGATCTAAGATTTTGTTACTTCAATGTTTTCATTAGCCCTCTTTAAACCGAAATCTATTGATGATTCCATGTAAATAAAAATTGAGAGAAGTTTAATAGCTCTGTGCAAAGCATACCGCGATGGTATCTACTCAGACGGGCTCAGTGATACCTTGGAATATATTCCTAAAGCATTTTATTTTTGCATGTTTATATTATAACCATTCAATTGATTTTGAGACAATACCGCAATTTCTCCAAAATAAATCCAATTTTTAGAATCAACTTTATACTCACCAAAACTAAACAGAACTCTTTGGAAAATTTTAAATTTGTGCTTTTTCAAAATCGGACGAAAGTGAACGACATGGGTGACAACAATTTCTTCCTTTCAATAAAATGAACAGAGGAATGTTCCTTAAACAAGTAAACAACGATAGGTAATACATGTTTCAGTTGCAAAAAACGAAGGTGGGCGAACGCAGGCGGTGGTGCAGGGGAAGCGAGCATTAACCCTTTCTGCAGTTCATTCGCCGTCTGGCCTCACCCCTGCAAACCACCCACACGCCCCTTGACGCCGACCCGACTGCATGTTTGCAAGCCAACACTTTTTCATTTATCTACAGCCAACTACTTTTACACTTTTATACAAAAGTTGCCGATAACTTCGTTCAGGCACTTAATTTTACAGTTGGTTTACAGGCATCTCCGTTATGTAACAGCAAAGACTAGCGCATAAAAACAACTTGTTAATCTTTTATTTTTGCACAATATTATAACATAACCTTTTTTCTTATTTTTTCCCATAAACATTTTTAAAACATTTATCAAAGTAGATATGAAAGTTTTACTTTGAAAAAAAATTTATGGTATGAATATATTATTGTGATAAACCAACTCAGACCAGAGTTTTTTAATTTTTTTTATTGCCTCATGATGTAAAATAAATTATAAACAAATCAAAAGTTTACAATTTAAGTAGATTATACAAAGTTTTTTTTTAATTACAAAATAGCAAATTTGATGCATGTGAACATAAAACCGATGTCACTATAGCAATGTTTATTTTTAATCTGCAATAATATGTCCTAAGCTTATTATGCATGTATAATGACCTTTTACATTATCATATCAATCTATAATTTCATTAAAAGTGTGGAAGTACTACCACAAAATAAAAATTTCCATTAGTCTTGAAAATTATAAATTCTTTTTTATATACTGTTTTAGAACTTTGATTGTATTATTATTTCAATGACGTATTTGGATGAAAACATCTCATTCAAATTTCTCTATTTTTATAAATTGGAATAATTTATCTTAAAAATATAGGAAAACCTTCTAAAATTCCACCGTTATTTAGGCATACTTTCACTTTGTGAAGAAAACTGTATAAAGCAAAGAAACTATTTCATGTCTACAAATATCATCACCAAGTATATCTTGATGTAAACCCTGCACCGCTGCAATTAGTACATGGCATACGCTACATCAGAGACAGTCCTCAGACCTCTCATCCTCAAGTGATCCTTCTCCGTATTGTATGATATCGTCATTAACATCTTTTTTATTCCACCAGCCTGTTAACCACTCCTCCCACACACAAGAAAAAAGGCTTTACAAAGAAACGTTAACGTTGTCTTAATACAAACACATCGCAGCTTATTCGCAATCCTTAAAAATTATGTAATTGCATATCACATTTACATTATAAGTGTTTATGTAGACTTTAAGTCTACTGTATACTATATTTCATATTTTAAATTAATGTCTTAATTTGTTTCAATGACGTCAAAATACTTAAATGTGCCGTAAAAGGAATTTTATTTCATTCAAAGCTTTTCAATGGTAAACTTTCCATTGTTATTTTGAGCATTATGTTATTAAAATTAAATTATTCTTTTTTCCTAAAAAAGATTCATTAATATAAGTAAAGTTGGTATTATAAAAAACCAATGAGTCTTTCTTCATATCTGAAAAGTTAAATAAAAAAACTTTAAAAAAACAATTAATTTATCAGTACGTAAAATTCATAATTTAGAATCAAAATTTTAATAAATACAACTATGGCTGAAATTTTGCACACTGAATTTAATAAGTATAATACTCACCAAAGCTTTGTGATCCATACAAATGTGTTTTTTAAATGGGTAAAAAACATTGGTTTTGGAATAATCACTACAAATTAGTTCAATATTATTTTACAGTTCATTTGAGTATAATTGAGTTAAAGATAAAGCTGTAGTGGAGATATTCTAATTCGTATCGCCGTGTGGGATCTTAGAATATCCCCACCTCTTCTCTACGCTAGGCATATAATAAAAAGCAACTAAAAAGGAACAACTCCAGGAAAAATGCAAAAGATTTTCCTGTAATCTTTATGGATATACTGCCCTAGCTAACCCGCATGCGAAATGTGGCGAATACGGCAAATACCCCATAAACACAGGGAAGGCGTATATTCTCAGCAGTGGGCGTCAATAGGCTTAAAGTAACAAGAAATTGGTCACACAGTCTCCTATCTTTTCAGTGATTGTAAGCGCTCTTATTGGTTCATGGTCATTATATAGGTTCCATGGAAAACAGGGACGCTTTGTCTACAACTCCATAAAAAGATTTACATAAAGTCTTAGGATAATAAAAGGCCCATTCATTGTTAGTCCTTTTTTTAATTTATTTATGCGCCGTTTATCTTGTCTAGTCATCATAAACGTTTTATTTTATATTCCGTGTTTGAACTACGTTTTTGCTTTATTTAGAAAAAATAATTTCTAGACATCGTAATGATTATATTACCATGGTAATCAACATTTTAAATTGTTAAGTTCTTATGATAAAAAAATAACTGAAGCAGTTCTCATAAAAATTTTAATTTATATGGGAGCTATAGAATCATGAGTAATATTAAATTAAATCAATCAATAGAACTCATACCAGAAAATGAATTCGATAAACTTATAATTTAGCAATAAAAAAATGGTATTGCCTTTTTGTGGGTGTGTTAATAGATATAGTAAATAAATTAAATAACCGGTCATTACATGTTCCATTGTATGTATTCTTAAGCAATTTTCCGATTTTTAATGTAATTTATTTATGAATAACATTTCAATTATTATAATAAATAACATGCACGTTTTTATCAAAATATTCAGCAATCAACATTCATTGAATAAAGTATGGTGATAGATGTACAACAATCTGTAGAGAATTTGAATATTTGTCAGCGAGTTTTATCTGTGTGTTTGATTCTATAGTCTTTAGCCTTTTGGTTGCACGACGCAACTGTCAACCGAGCCCGTCAACATTAGCAAATTTACGAGGTTTCAGTAATTGTAGTTGTATATGATTTTACTCACAATAATATAAATTATGCCGAAAAATAAAGGAAAAGGTGGTAAAAACAGAAGAAGGGGTAAAAATGAAAACGAAACAGAAAAACGTGAGTTGGTCTTCAAAGAAGACGGACAAGAATACGCCCAAGTCACAAAAATGCTCGGTAATGGCCGCTTGGAGGCCATGTGCTTTGATGGCATAAAACGTCTATGTCATATCCGAGGCAAATTAAGAAAAAAGGTATGGATTAATCAAGGAGACATAATACTTATTGGCCTACGAGATTATCAAGATGCCAAAGCAGATGTCATCCTCAAATACACTCCAGACGAGGCAAGGAATCTAAAGACTTACGGAGAATTTCCAGAAACAGTTCGTATCAATGAGACAGTTGTCTATTCTGTCGACGGTTTGGATGAAGACATTGAGTTTGGAGATGAAGTCAGCTCGGAAGATGAAGCTGATGCAGTAGATGCTATTTAATGTCATATCTTTTGAACCATCTACAGTAAGTTTACGTGAATTTATTTTCTGTGGAAAATAAACTTTGTGATCTTTAGAGTTCTGTTTCCAAAATTATAACATGTTAGCAAATTGCCAAGTTCATTAAACAGTCGGAGTTTTCACACAATTTTATCATATCTATAGCGTTTCAAGTATATAATCTCTGGTGTTACTATGTTAAAACCAACATACACAACTATAACTAATAATTTAAAAACCTTTCACAACATTCCTTGAATTGGAAATTTACTATAATGTGAAATCGTGTATGTTCAAAAAAATGTCAAAAAAATATCATTGTTTATTTAAAAGTCAGCAAAAGGAAAACCCTTCATTGTTATATGTCAGATTAATGTACCACAAAAACATCTTTGAATAATAAATAGAGATATGATTGTACTTTATGATTGAATTTTTTTATTTTTTATGTAGAATTCCTGTTATTTTACTAGTAGATTATTCGTAACTAAACTGTTGACAAAAGTCCGTTATTATTTAACACTCATGATTTCATGTTTTAAAAAATTTTCCATGAATTTCTTAAAAATCATCTTTGAGGAATATTTAAAATAAGGAATGTACATAAATTAAATTATGCTAAAAGATATGTTTTTATTTATTACTCATTATTTTCAAATTATCTTATCCAAAATAACTTTAGGTATACAGTTATGATGAGCTAATTCATGTTATGATGGAAAAATCCAGTCTTGAAAAGTAATGAATAGATAATTTAATTATTTTTTACCTTAGTTTTATTATTCTTATATTGGGCTGTTGGTAAGGGTTGCAACATACATTTTGTAAAATTTTTCTCAATTTCCACTTAAGAAATAATAAAACCTATTTCTGAAGGATTTTCGACTTTTAATAGAATATAACTTTGTATTTAACATTGTGATATAAAAACAAAGTCAGATATTTATTGCTGATTACCATTATTATTTCTAAATCTGTTATAACATTAACAGTACTTTTGTATATTTAAGTAGAGATAAAAAAAACCCACAGATTTAAAAATGATTTAAATTTAATAAAACCTCTTTGTTTTGATAATTTTTTTTTTATACCTTTTAAAGAAATTTTTTTAAGAAGAAATATGCTGTTTTCGCCAACATTGTTTATCCTGAAATGGTCAATTCATAAAAGACAGATCATCCAAAACCACAGATACTCCCATTCTTTTTTTTTCTGTATGCAGGTGATGAACATATGTACCCTCATAATACTCATTATTTAAATGTGCTTTGAACACATTTATGTTAATAAACAGCCATTCTGACATTTCCATTACTGGAATTTGAGGCCTTCACTCACAATAAGGTAGTCAAGGCGGTTTAAGAGTAATGTATCTTTTAAGTGGCTATTTACAATGCTGGATGACTTCAACCATTTTTAACTGTCAACCCACATTTGACCGGTATGGTCGATATAGGGCATTGACTCTCATTGTGGGAGAAAGCCGTAAGTCCCAACATTAGGTGGTGTGTTTATGAAAGGACATTTAAGGTTACACATTTCACCTACTTCATGTGAGTTGCCTACATATTGATAATATTACCCAAAATTACTGTCCTATACACATCCATATTTTAAAACTCAATTATTTGCATCCTTATACACAAGAAAAGGAAAGTACGGTAATACAGGAGTATGCAGTGATTTCACACACATGATATAATTATTTTGTTTTGAAATTTTATTGCAGCAATATTATTTAATTTGTTGCACTAAAAATATATCTTATCTAAACAAATAAAATTAAAAGTTTCCTTCATGTTATCAACGATTATTGTTTTACTTAATTCATACCAAAATCTAATATACAAATAATAATTAAAACAACAGTTTTAAATTTTTGGTTTTTCTGTCTGTATGTTTGAAAAACAAAAACTTTATATATACTAGAACTTAAACCCCACATACTACAAACTCTTGAGCTAGTGGAGCTTCTTTTGGCAGAGAAGACATGGGCGCATTTTCTAGATAGTTGGTAATTAGTAGTGTATTAGGAAGAATTAAATAATTGGTAGATTATGAAGATTAAAAAATATAAAACATTTCATCATCATCAGCCCACGGCAGTTTACTGCTGGACATAGGCCTCTCCCAAGGAACGCCATTCAGACCAGTCTTCATAAACATTTACTTAGGATTAAACAGAGACCAATGTTGGATAATAATAAGAGTACATCACTATTAGGTTCTACGAAATCAATATTTGACATTTATGTTGTTTTATTGAGCAGAGCTGAAACATAAAGTCTACCCTAATTACATCCGACCCAATTTTTTTATGGTAAAATTAACCTAATTAATGCGAATAAAAGCGTTACATTTTGTTACAAAAATATTTATAATTTGTTAAATTAGATGGCGTGGCAGACGTTATTGCTCTTACCAGATGACCAGTGGTAAGCATTATAGGTGTTGAAACTAACTTTTAATATATGCGTCATAGAATTTTGATAAGTATAATGTACATTACAATGTGTACAGGGTTCGATGGGGTTAAGTAATTTTTTGTCTTAGAACTACAATGTAAAATCTTGCGAAGAATATGCTTCCCAATTCTGGATAAAAAAGGAGTGAATAATAAAAAAGCTGCTGGATGGGGTCCGATGTAACGAAATTTAATTTAGTCCATTAATTTTTTTTAGGTGATTAGAGGATATTTGTTATTAACATATGACCAAGGGAACACTTCGGACGGTTAAATTAAGCTATAGTTTAACCCGCAGTTCTGTTGTTTGTTACATACACATAAAATCAAATACATTCATAATATACTCTACTGCTTCAGAATTTTATCAAAAATATTTGTATATGATTATTTTAAATTTGTAAAACTGAAATATTATGGCGCTTTTAGTAAGAATAATTATGACATAAAAGTAAACAAAATTAGTTGCCTAAGAGTTTTGCGAAAGTAAAAATATACATCAAGAGCATGAAAATGGGGAGGATTTATTATGCCCGTATCGTACCTAATCATTGGGTTCCTAATCGTACCTAAACATTTATTAGAGCTCTTTTAATTACTTTTTAGGCAATAATTATTTTTAAAAGTAAATAGCAATTTTAAAAAAAGTTAAGTCTCATCAATATTCCTTGATTGGTAACAAATAGCGTATTATAGGAATCTTAGTTATTTTTATGTTCATAAATTAAAGCAATTTTGAAATAGTTTACATAAATTAAAGTTTAAACTTTACCCGCAAAAAAATTAAATCGTTAATGATCGTTCTTTATACTCAACGCTGCCTAGGAATATTTAACAAAATAATAAGTTTTGTACAAAACAATGTAAATATTAACTCAGGCGTATTTTTTTTGTTACATCTATGTCTCTAGAATGTTGCCAACTTGCTCCTAGTCGCCATATTGAATTTTGTTGTGCTTCGGTAGAAAACATTGTGAGCACGTGGATCATTAGATTTCCGATTTTGGACTAAATTTTTCAGTTAATAGTATCATTTATTGTAGTTATTTGCTTTGTTTTCAGTTCTTTATTTTGTAGTACAATCATTTTCTTCAGAATACCAACGTAAGTTTATAGTTAATGTGTTAACCGGCACGAATTACCCAATTTAGATCACGGATCCAACCTCTTGATTACCGTATTTTATGATTTATTTAAAATTTTGAATACTAAACCGATCTTATTGGATTCGTTTTTTTGACGTATTCTAGCCAGGATTGACATACACAAAATTGCGTAACCTTTCATTTTACAATTTCTTGTGTGCTTACGTGTTGGCCGTGAAGGTTTTTTACGGCTCGTGACCCTCGCCGGACAACGTATTACGTACACATATGAAAAGATTAAAAGCACATGGTTGTATTACACTTATTGGCGTTAAGAAAGTGCTGTGTACGTGTCTTGTAACTGTCAAGCAATAGTCGTGATTGAAGCGATTGTACATTTAATTAGTCCATTCTCCAAACGTGTACTTTTGTAGTTTGCTTTGTAAAACTTAATACTTTGATTTATGTGTTTCAAAATGGTTATTATTTGTGATTTACTAATAAATTTTTTCTTTATAATTTTAATTTTACTTTGATCTATTTTTGTTTTTAATAAGTGTGTTAACCTATTTTGCTGTATGGTTACTAAAAACATGTGACTTTTGTTGTGGCATTAGTAAAACTGATAAAGTCAATAAAGTTAGAGATGTTCCAAAATTGTAACAATAATTTGTTTTTTAGTTCAATTTGGTTTTTTAGAAGTTATTTGTTATAATAATACTTAAAATACCTGATTCTATTTACATGTGTTTTTTACATTACATATTAAATTTAAAATAATTCATAAAATATTGTTAAAATATTAAAGTGAACAATGTTCGTTTTTTTACATGTGTTGAATTCATGTTTATTTTTTGTAATTTTAGTACTAAAAACATGGGAAATTTACAGGTTGTTTAATTTTTTTTTCAGGTATCTTGTAAAAGTGGCTCTACACAATGGCACCTTATCGTCAATTACTAATGTGGTCAGTCCCATCAATAGCAGTGTTAATCGGCATATTTTGGTTAAAGAAAAAGAGAGAGTATGCCAAATCTGACCCAGGGGGAAGAGAAAAAATAAAAAGTTTAAAAGAAGAATTAGCGGAAGCTTTAAATGCTCAAGCCGAATTTAACAGGATAACACCTTTAGGAAAGGCTGAACGTTCTGTTATTAAATCTGCCCCTATTGATATTGTTCCAAAAGGCAGTGGGTCACAAAGATCTTCTTTTGAACTGACTGATGAAGAAGTTGACTTGGAAATTGAAAAAATTATAAGAAAGAAATCTATTGAAAGGGAAAAGAAAGCTTCAGTAGACACAGAGAAACATTTTAGTAACTACAACACCTACATGGTTGCAGCTCAAAGTCAGTCTCCAATTATAGGCAAACAATCTATTTCTCTTCAAATTTCACCACTACAAACAGAAATGTCTTGTAGCAACATTGATAAAAGCTGTGACACAATGCAGAATACGAGTAATACTAACATAGTAATACAAAATGTAGCTCTTGAATCTAACATAGAGATTTTACAGAATGATTGTACAAAATTTGAAAATGTTGAATCTGAAGATTTTACTGAAGAGAGTACAGATGCTGATGATGAAAAAATTAACATTAACAACAATAATGATGATAATCATGTAAATGAACCTAGTGAGAGCAATGAAAGTAATAATACATACTCATCTTCTTCACAGAATAGACATATTTCAGAAAGGGATTCAGCAAATCACAGTCCTGTAGATCCTTTACTAGCCAGTCCTTCAATGTGTCACTTTTCAGATAATCATAGTGAGGTTAGTACCAACACACTTAAAATCTTATTCATGTTTATTTTTGTGTATGTTAACTACAATAATCCTTTGCTCTAGGGTTCAAGTGATAGTGGTAAAGGATGTTCAGAAGCAGCTAGTCCACCTCCAGTAAATTTAAATATGGTTCCTTTAGATGCAGGCCTTAGAATACATCAATTTATAATACCACAGACCCTGGTTGGTCTACTAATAGGCAAACATGGATCATTTGTGAACCAAATTAAAGCTAAAACTGGGGCAAGTGTTTATGTAAGGAGACATCCCGATTCTGTTAAGCAGAAAATTTGTGCTGTAGAAGGTAATAATTAAAAAAATTATTTATGTGGGTAGATCAACATTAAAGGGTAGCCTTAAGTAAAAAAAAAAATGTTTTCCAGGAACACAGAGTGAAATAGAAGCAGCTATAGATATGATAAAAGATAAATTCCCCGAGAAGAGATTTCCAAACTTTTCAATTCAAGAAATTAGTGCAGAATTGTATCAAAAATTAGTACCTTTAATACCAGAATTTCTTCAAGTAAGTTGTTATATACTTGTTACTATTTTATATATAACATTTTTGGTTTTGTTCTTTTTCACATCTTGTCCAATTAAATGGCCTTATCTTATATTAGTATAATACTTATTACACAAAGAATTATTATTACTTCTAGTATTTTTAATGTAATATTTGTTTAATAAATACGAAATAAATTGTCTAACACTGACATGTATTCTGCAGGCATATATTAAAGGATATATTTTTTAAGAAGTTAATATGGTCAATAAAAAAAATTGTAACATCTGTTAGTGATTATTATAAGCTTTTATTAATTAGACATAGTTAAGATAACAGCAATACAATATTTTTCCCTTAAAAAAAAACATTGAGTTATGAAAAAAGTTGTTTATTTTAATATAAGAACTATTAAAACTAGTAAAATTTCCTTTAAACAGCTGTTTATGTTTAGATGATTTATGATATGATATTATAATGTTTACATATTGTCTATGTTATAAACTTAGTGAAGAATATATACTCATACTAACTTTTGCATTTAAAAATTATTTTATATTTACATATAAATAAGAATGTGCAAAAATTGATACTGATTTGTTTATGCATGAAGAAATAGCAAAATTTAAAATGCTGTAATTTTTTATAACATGCAAATTTTATATTAAACATAAATGGTGCTATGATTATTAAGAAATTCTACTTTTAATTGATATCATTATTTTTTCATTGCAAAAAGTTTAAATACAATATAATTGGAATATCAAAGATATTAAAAAAAGTTTGATCAAGTTTTCAGATTTAAATCTACTTTGGCAACAGGTTTTTTTATGTAATAGATTTTGTTGTATCAAATGTAAAAAAATTCTAAAACACAAAAGTTTGGTTCTTTTAATCTGCATTATTTTAATTCATTCTATTGTTACAGTTGCAGCTTGTAGAATCTGTCAATAATGACACCATCATGACATGTTTGGTGAGCGCCGGACATTTCTTCCTGCAGCAGCCGTTGCATCCGACCTTCCCGTCGCTGCACGCGCTGCATCGCCTTATGGCAGCCACGTATCAAAATCCGGACGTGCCTTCGCTACCACGCCCAGTGAAAGGTAGCCTTGACATTTATGAGTGCTTTAGCTTTAATGACAAACAGTACCGGGTTTTAAACTTAACATAATCTGTTGTAACTTCAAATAACTCCCAACTCCAGTTTAAATTTTTTAGAGTGTTACAATACCAATACTTTGTATTAATTTTTTAAATAATGTTTGATGTATTCCTAACAAATAACAATTTTTTCAAGGTAGTTAAATGAATAATTGTAAGATTGTGTCTGTTGATATCGGCATAAAATAATATTAATATGATTTGTATATCAAAATTAGCCTATTTAATATTATCATCTTTTGATATGTTATATCATTATCATACAACAAACAAAGAATTAAGAAGATTAATTTATTTTTTATTACATATAAAGCAAACTACCATAGAGCAGAAGCTAAGCTATAAATTTTGTTAAATAGAGTTCCCTGGTCCATTTCCAAAGCCCTAAATCTAGCTGGATTTGTTACATTGTTAATTTACCGCCATTGTACCATTCCTACGTTCATGTAGTCATAAATATTGTGTATCAAAGCGTTCTAGATAAAAGTGCTCCACCATCTTTGGCCTTGTTTTCATATGAAATTGAGGCCAAGTGTTAGCCCATTTAGTAGATAAACAGCTAATATATTATAATAAAAATATGGTGAATGATGTTCTTGTTATCCAAATACCGAACGCTTCATGAAAAAATACCAAGGCATTGTTTTTTTTTTACAAATTTAAGCCTAATTGTTTAATTATTTATAATTGTTGATTGTTCTATTGTCAGATGAAATATAAAAAGAATTAATTTAATAATGTTCAAGTTCTTAGTTTATCATATATGTAATTAAATGTACAGAAGGCTCCATCTGCGCCGCACCAACGGAGAACAACTGGTATCGCGCTCAAGTGATATCAACTTCGGAGGAAAATGACACATCTGTTGTGAAGCTGGTTGACTTTGGAGGATATCTCACGGTTGACAATGACCAGCTCAAACAGATCCGTTCAGACTTCATGACCCTGCCCTTCCAGGCTACAGAAGCCCTTTTAGCATTTGTCAAACCAGCAAATAATGGTAAATATTCAATGCTACTACTTTATAATTTACGTATTTTCTGCACTGTTGATTTAAGGCTTACATTCCATCACACCAGAACACAGCTGTGTTTGCACGCTACTGTTTAGCAGCAGAAACAGAAGCATCAGTGGTACAAACCCAGGCAGCCTTCGACACCAGAGAGCTGCCACTAGTAGACAGACAATTATTCTTTTTATAAATTACTACCAATATTTTCTGGATTATATTAATCTATTGAATATTTACTACATATTACGTTCTTAAATTAAATATTGGTAATGTATCAAGATATTCGTGATTATTTTAATTCTCATGGCATTTTAATACCAAACTCGTGATGTTTACAGTGCCAAGTTGACTTTTATGATCATTAGTCATAATATAGTCAATATTATGTAACAAGTCAGGCTCCGTATCTTTAATGTTCTACATTATACGCACTCCTCTTTTTACAACGTAGTATAAAACAGTTCTGTTAATATTACCACCGCTGGGTCTTAGAAACTTCTCTCATAAGTTGAGAATGAAAGCTATTTATCTGGCCGCTGGTCAAATGTCGGTTGGGTTTCTTACAATAGTCAATTGAAATCTCGTTAGGTTTACTTCCAAGTTTTTTATTTGTCTATTCTTCTTAGATTCAATAATTATTTTTCTATTCAGAAACAGAGTGGAGTAGCGAGGCGCTGCGCATAATGGCCGGTTTGACGGCGGGGCAGCTGCTGCACGCTCAGGTGGCAGGCTACGACGAGGCGGGCCTACCGCTTGTACACCTATACCTCACACTCAACCCACAGGTATGTCACTTTAGCAGTTCAACTTAGTTCACATTTTTAGTCTTATGTTAAACAAACTTCTTATGAATAAATGATCCTTTTGAGAAAAAGCCCAGAGTCCCAAATGTGAAAAAGTTGAAAGGGCTGTTGATGTTTCTATATCAAAACAGAAGTTATACACTTAACTGGAAAAATTAATGCAATGGATAGTTAATTGACGCATTTTGCATATATCTGATTTTTTTAAAAAAAATAATTTTGGATTGCACATAGAAATTACTTTACAAGTAGAATAACTTAAAATTTTTTGTTATAGGTTAATAATGTTTAAGATTTTAAGTACATGTAGATTTCCAAATAATGTTAATGTCTTTTTAATAGAAAGTTTCATAAAGTGGTTTTAATTATAGTATATTTTTTATTGAAAATGATTAACATTTTGAAAGTTCATAAATTTAAAGTAAAGTTAAAAAATTTCTTACAATACAATTGAACACTTCCATCTGTTCTTTTCCAGTGTTTTAAATTGTTTACGTAACAATTGTTTTTTTCTAATGATTACATAACATTCCTTCTGTTTATCAGTGCTATTTTTACCTACCTTTTTCTTTTCAATAGATTTCTAAATTAATTATAGTTATGATGAAGGAGAATGATTTATAATAATGTAATATAGCTTATTCTGTATTTATATTATATTGTCATCATTAGCCAATAGACATTCACTTCTGGGCAAAGGCCCTCCCCCCAGAGATCTCGACGGATTGTTCCTGCATTGGAGTACATAATCATTTATAAAGCTTGGCTATTGTAGTTATGACAGTAAATTTTGAAACACTGCAACAGATCAGCTTTTATGATATTGGTAGTATATTCTATATATGTATGTAGATAAATAATTGTTATTATTTTTCCAGCAAGTAATATTCCTGAACAGAGAGCTAGTGGAGCGCGGCCTGGCGGAGTGGGAGATACCGCAGGATTCATGAACATGGTTAATTACTATTATAATAACCGTAGTGTTGCAACGAAGCTGACCTAGTAATATGGAATTGCATTTCGGTAAATGTACTTCAGCAGACCTATTGTCCCTCGGTTAACTTACGAAAGTGGCGTTATGATTTAATGAACTACTGGCCTCTTATGTTCCTTAACGTAAAAGTGGGTTTAATATCATAAATTATATAATTTTGATGACTGGCTTAATGTTAGTTTTATGTACGGACTACAGCATGTAACCGGAATAAACTAATACTTTATTTTACGTGTTGATTTGTTTCAGTTTATCTTTTAGTTTTTCTTATTTAAAATATTTCAAGTTTTTGAAGCTGTAACATTTTTTCTCATGCAATGTGGTTATTAATATTATTTTCACGTAATAGTTTCGGCTTCTTACAAAAATTAGTTTTAGAACTACAGTTACGAATTCTTGTACTTTTTTTTTTCATTTTGTAACATTTCCGCATTTCGTTGACTAAACTTCAATCAGGATGCTCATTATATACACAGCCTTATGCATTTCTAGGACAATATTATAACCGACAAGACGGTGACAAACCTTACAGTTATCACCAAAGGTATCTGTTTGTAATTTTTAAGATTTTTTTTAAGACTGCTTAAATGTGCCTTCGAAATAGTATATCGTTCTGTGGACACACCAATCTATGCAAACAGGCAAAGATGTTTCACTTCTTTTGGATCTATATCATTAATAACATCTAACGGTCTGATAGAAATTGCAATAGTAGAAATGTCACTTTGTTGTGTATTATTGACTGTTATAATAGTTATTGTAGATTATTTGTATAATACCTATGTAATATAAGAAAGTACAAGTATAGTGTTGCGTGTTTGCTTTGGTGAAAGTATAGTTGTCTTGGTATGAATTTGACAAAGATTTTCATATATTATGTCCATTATTCGTCCATCTTTCAGAAAAATGTGTTGTGTTTTCAGATTAAAATACGTTCTTTTTAAATTGTCACAATATTTCATTAACTTAACTCTTTTTTGTAACACTTGTTGTTTTCTCACTTATGATAAATCTTTGAGCAAGTTTCGAGTTATAATGAGCATGTCGAAATTCCTGATTTAATGTAAATAATAAAAGTATGAATAAGTAGTTAAACTAAAAGCAATTTTATTATTTCAGTGTTCGTAAAATTATTTTTCAGTATTTTGGTGTGAAACCGCAAGGTTGTATTTTTGTAGTAATTGCGAACGTATTGTAGTGTCCTTTGAAGCTACAGATAGCTTAAGGCACAAGATTTTTTTTTTAGTTTTGTAGGTATTTTGAAGCTATGTTTTTGTATACTTTAGTTGTGAATTAAGCTCCACCAACTTAGATTTCCATCCGTCTAAAGGATTACGAGTAAAAATCAGTTGGTTCACTGTATACCCGGCTCTCCTTTAGCGTTTTGTTGACCTCTTTATTGTACATAATACCCTAATATATTTGCGGTTAAATCAATAAATTATCGTTTAAAAAACAGCCGTTTCAGAATTATTTATTCACCAAAACCCTCGAGAAATTTCGCTCAATACTGCGATCAACAATGTTATACCAGATGGCCGGATATCCGTATCAAAAAACTGTTCGATTTGTCATTTCATCATTATTTACTTTTTGCGGAAAACACAAAAATATAATTATCTTCAACCTCGAAGTCGTACTATCTTGTACGACTTAAATTTTCTTTGATTTAGTCTTGTACATAAAGAAGGACTAATTGTCTTGTTTCAAAAGTCAACCCTACTAGGCACAAACATATTGAAGGCAGTAAAATTATAGAATAGGTAATATAATATAAACATACAGAAATATGTCGTATCTATATGTGAATTAATGACAGACGACTGGCTTTGTGTGGCAAGTAGTGCAACAGTGTGTGTGTGTACTTGTAGACGTATATAAAACCGCATCATACATTTTTGTTCTTGCATATTGATTTCATCGAAGTATAAAAGTATAGATTGCTAAAAAAAATTCAACATTTTATGTTCCGTGCCACATTGTTTATTGGAGGCTTAACAGATTTCCTCTTTATATTGTATACAGCTTGGTGCTGTTACTTGTGTGCCAAGTAAGGCTTTCAATTAAAAATCTTCTTTTTACCACATTAAAATAAAATTATCACCCGAGGTGATTAAAAGATATGGACAGAAATTCCCTGCACGATCGTATTAGAAGTAAGAACTGAGATCTCTGACATGGCCAGCCTTGCCTAGAGCCTAGTAGCAATGTACAGAGCACATTGCTGGGTTTACCGACGTCCCCTCTTTGCGGTAACGCTCCATCAATACTGACGATGCTAATGATGAAGTATATGTGATAACTCCTTGAGCAATTAAATAATAACTATTATTTATTATAAGAATTCATTTAATGACATTGATAATATAAAAATTGGAATAACCTCGATACTTTAGTCTAAATCCCACTCCACTTAATAAAACATACAACACAATGTACACAACAAATAACAACCACTAAAAATTATTAATTATTCAATGTAACACAAACAAAACTCCTTTCAGGATATGGTCAATATAATTAATTATAGATAACATTTACATTATCCTCATGTGAACTTCAATAGAAATTAAGTTATTGTATTTTTGTACGTCTTCTCATAAATCTATATACGTCATACAATTATAAAAGTATTTGTTAGAAAAATATAAAATCGAGTTTCAATATTATCTGTGCAATCATAACGGTTATTTGTCAAAATTAACATACTATGTTATATTATTTCAAATTTGTATTCCCACAAATATGAAAATTTAACTAACATTGTCACATGTAACTAAAGCAGCCTAACTCCAAACGTCTGATGAATATTTCTTCATAGACTCAAGTTTCTTAAGGAATTGAACGGCCTCTGCTTCAGTGCAACCTCCTTTCTCCTGTATAGCTTTCATTACAATATTTCGAACATCCACAGCCATATTTTTGGCGTCTCTGAAATTTAAAGTAGATTAAAGTAGCAGTAAACACAGAAACAACAGGTTAATAATTGTTCAGAAATAACTGTTGAAAAAAAAGCATACATTTTCCAAATACAAGCAGACTGACGAGACACAAATATCTGTGGAAAACAGATTCTTGGTCTGTATGGGGGACTTGGAGCCCGATCTCACAATAAGAGTCAATGCAATTAACCACCACCTTGAACAAATGCAGGTGGTGGATATCACATATCTACTTGTACTGTATACTCACCCACAAATGTAGAAATGTCCATTACGGTTTCCTATAACGTCCCAGAGTTCGTCCATATTCTTCTCGAGAAGATGAGTTACATAAACTTTCTGAGCCTGATCTCGTGAGAAGGCCACATTCAACTTGACATCACCATTTTTTTCATATTCCTCTAGTTCCTGTAATGAGTAACATCCAATCAAGCCTTACCATTGCAAAATAGTTAGTCACAAGTTTAAAATGAATACAATTTTCTTCTTATGGGGTGAATATCTAAAGATACCCTGCTCCTGGGAGGAAGTCAGGATTATATGGGATTTCTGAACACTAAAACCATTCAATGGTCTCCCTCAGTGCGTAATGAACTTCAGGACCTCCAGTGGTCCAGTGCAAAATGAATACACTTACCTCTTGGTAAATATAATCCTGATCACGATGCCTACAGCCAAAATACAAGATATTATCCCCAACATCTTTCCCATTGGCGCGTGCGTGTGCTCGTTCTTGCAAGAAGCCGCGGAATGGGGCTAAGCCAGTTCCCGGTCCAACCATTACGATTGGTGTCTGGGTCTGTAAAGGTAACCTGCGAAAAAATACAAAGCATTTAACTGAAAAAACCAGAATAAATATAGAAACTTTTAGAGATAAACTTGAAAAATTGTTGCATCTATTATACTTATTTATATTATCAAAATTTTACCAATAAAAATATTTATTAATTCGACAAAGCAACAAGACGATCAAATGCATTGACACATAATGTTGTAGTCTGTGTAACACTCTTCAAACAATGACCAACCATTTTCAGCTATGGAGCCCTATCACTTATAGAGTTCATCATAATATTTTATATAAGTCAAAAAGTCCCAGACCAATTTTATGGGAAACAGACCAGTTCTTAACACTATCCACAGTTTTCTCTGATGTCTCCTTTAGAGTATTTATGCCACATTATCACATCTATCATTGTCTATGGATACTTCTTACATCGCCGTAATTTATTACAATTACCTGAACTGAGATTTTCTAATGTAGACAGGAACACGTGGAAATGGCTTGCCTTCTTCAGGTTTATGCTGAGCCAGCCATGTTGTGGCAACACCTTTGTTGGTGCGACCCGTTGGCGTCTTATATTCTACCACCACAGCAGTTATGTGCACTGTCTCTGGATGCAGCTAGAAATTACAAAAATTTACGTTAATCTTACACTCTGAACTCTAACCATTAATACATCATACAGGAAATGTCTTATTCCACTTAATCTGATTTCATAATATGGTAAAATCATGTACCTTGGGACTTGATGAAATAGAGTAATATCTTGGTTGAAGACGTGGTAACAGTTCACATATGTGATCGAGAGCAGGTTTACACGATTTAAGGTCTTCCAGGATATGCACAATGTTTCTACAAGAGTCTACTATGAAACTTTGGTAAAGTGCTTTACCTTCCTGAGAATTAGTAGCCATAAGTAGGAGTTTTTTCTTATCCTGGAATATAAATGTAATTTTATTATTGTTGAAATTAATTTGATTTTATAAGTTACTTCAAATTTACAGGTCATAATAAAGTAATTATAATAAATTACCTCTTCATCAGAACAGTACTCAGCCAGTTCTCGGAGAATATGTGTTCGGGGTAAAGCAGTAATTTCTATGTAATGAGAAAGAGCAGTACGATATGAAGTGGGGCATGGGAACGGGTGCTTTTTACTGCTTTCTTGATCTGTATTTATCAATGAAAATATTTCATCAAGATTTGCATTGGTTAATTCACCAATACGTTCAACTAAATGACTGTCATTTATTGGGTAAATAGCGACATGGTCACCTGTAATGTAAATAATAATTTAAAGAAGGTGAAACAATACCCAATTGTAGACAAACTAAACGTATATAACTCACCAGCGTCATAACGCATTTTTGAATCTGAAATATCAAGCTCAACATGAAGACAGGATCTACCACCTCCTTTGTGCAATTCCTTGTTAACTGTGATTTGAGCTAAGAAAGGATTTTTAGCATCATATGGTCTGAAATACAATTATTTAAATAAGCAGGTTAGAAGTAGTAACACTTACAGAAAATTTTGAGTTATTTTTGATTATCAGCTTCTCTCATAATTTGTTTTAAAAAAATAATAAATTACCTCCATTGTTCTAAAATTCACCATAAATTTAAAGTAAAATGTGTTTTTTTCTCATTTATATCACTTGATGAAAAGTAATAATGATTTTCCCAACTTATAATAAGTAATATATAGTTTGTAGGTATTGTATAATTGTATTATGATGATATGTGAAATATTCATATGCAACTAGTCTGCATAAATAGTTTGAGAGATGTAGTTATTGGTACTTACGGCTTCTGTACTTGCAATGAATGCAATCTGGCAATTTCACCCACATAAATTTGATTGGGTGCAATTTCATCAGGTTTATGCGTTATTAAACTGAATTGTCTCGTTAACTCTTCTTCCCCTGTGCTTTCAATATTAAATTTCTCACAAACAGCTGGCCAAAGTTTATCCTTCCATGTAATGAAATCATCTTCAATGCTGAAATAAAAGAATGTTTGATTCACATAATTTCCATGTTGTTTACAGTGTACAGTAGTGTAGTGCACAAGATATTAAATGCCCTTTGAACAAAACAAAACTTTAAAGAATCCTTACTTTGCATCATCATCTCCTAATCCCAGTTCAAACACTCTTGAGGCACCAAGTTCCTCTAGCCTCTTATCTAAATAAATTGCTACTGCATTATAATGTTCATATGTCTTATTCCCTAGGCCAAACACCTGTAAATAATAAAAGTCAAATAAACATTTTTAGTATCATCAAAATCAGAAGGATGATAAATTGAAACACAATATATCAAATACTTTCCAGTAAGTACCAAAGGTCAATCCATCACGTAAGTAATGGCCATAAATAAACTACGAAACATTGTTGGAAGTTTGATAAGTGTCTAAAGGCCAGTTTCTATTAATTGTTAAATATATTTATAACCTCGAAAATTGCCTCTATTTAGATTATTAAAACAATTTACCTCAAATTACTACATATTATTACATACCATACGGCGAAGTTTAATGAAAGGAAATACAATATTTTTCTTTCTTTTAAAATATGTGATGTAACGAGGTAAAATATTTTTGGAAATATTAAGAGGAATAAACATTATATCTTAATTTTCTAATTACATTACTACCAACTTTGGTGCACTTTATTCATTTAACTTGTCACAATATAAACTTATTCTACTCTTTAAATTTTCTTATTATCGTACAGCACAAATAATAGATTGTCACTTTTCAATCGGTTTTGACATTAGTCTATAGTTTATACACGAACAGGCAAAGATCAAAAATCATACAGCCTATTTAAAAACTTAACCATAGATAATAATTAAAAGCAAGGAATATGTGTACATAGTCTAAAAATTATTGTTTTTTTTTTAAATAATACGACAAAAACATAAACGTTTATACTTTATGTTTTCCTTCGTTTGTCTTATTATATTATTATACTCTCATGTCTTTTCATAAAATATTTTAAATTGATATAAATTACAACAGATTTGGGCTGGAGGATTTAATTATTCGAAAGTCCTTCTTCTTATTTTGTGTAATAGATGTGTATGTGAAACCTTAATTACCAGCTCCAAAATTTCGTTGCTGATAAGTATCGATTCGAAAAAAATGCATGCGCGAGTTACGTAACCACAACATGGAATAAGTGTAACTTAAGTACTGTACACTTAGCGATAACATTCATTCTGTAACAT
>DWMX01000443.1:0-27053 GCA_018246375.1 Byasa alcinous
GTTGTCATGGGCAAGCGTATCACTTACCATCAGGTGAACGTCTTGCTCGTCTCGTCGCAGAGTAGTATAAAAAAAAATGATAAAAACATGTATTAGTTATATTTAGTATTATTTCGGGCTAATTATTTGATATTTGTATAAACCATAATTTTAATTTTTATAAGTGAGTTATCGGGGCAGTATCTATATTACATCACTTAGAACATAAGTAGCGGGCTCGTGGATACGAAGATCAAAGGCTAAAAGATTAAAGATAATAATAATTTACTTTGATCTAATTTAAATACTGTTCAGTCCTTTACATATATGTTGTTTGACATCTAATTAGAGACTCGGTTAGTCGCTACGCTATGTCGGTCTAATTTAGAGACAATACAATAGTTGCTTTAAAGTGTGATTAAAACATGAAAGAAATAAACCAGGTAAGAAGAGTATTCAGAAATCAGGTCTATTGACCTTAAATTTAACGAAGCTAGATATAGAATAAAAAGAAAAGGCAAATAAAAACTCGGACAAGGGGACAAAGAGTAGGGTTCACTTACAAAGCGTTTCCTTTAAATCTCTCAAGCGAGCTCTGCAATACTCGTTTAAAAATTACGTATATTAACTCTTAAGTATTGTAGTTGCAAAATATTAAAAAAAAAATGTTTAATCTCGTACAAAACTGCAACACACATCCAAATTAATACTCTGTATATAAATATATTAATATCTATGTAATTATCATGAGTTGAATAACATTAAACTGTAGTATATAAGCCCAGATAAAAAATTATAAAAAATGTATAAAAAAGTTTTATAAAAGTTTAAAAAAGAAGATGCAGTCTTATTTTAATATCAACGATCAGACTTAAAAGTCCTTTTTTAATATCACTTTAGGCTTCCTATTACATCAATAACAAAAATAATTTAAATAAAATAAATATATACAGACAGAACTAAATACTATGTGTGTCTTATATAGCTTTATATTCGGCATAAAACGTTGAGTATGCCTAAAATCGAGAACATATAGCAAATGGTGTCAGAATGCTGGTCTTTACCACCGGGTTGATCTCTAACAAAATTAGCATATTTATGTATGTACATTGAGAAGCTTTTTATCTGTTTTTTCGTAATTTATCACCAGATGGCGCGGCGCAGTTTGAAATTTTATAGCGTACTACAAATTTTCATGATGGTAAATGATATAAATATGCACTGGCAATTGAGAATTATAATATTCTATCACGGAACAGCAAAAGTAAACTCGTTTCAGTCCTCTTTCAGCTTGAAAATTGGAAGCCAATATCAAGCAGTTGTCACTATACCAACTTTACAACTAATTGACTTTTTGCTGAGAAATAATTTTCAGTTTTTAATTAACATACAACATTGAGATCAGGGATGTTATCATCACAATTTCTTTAACTAGTTACGCTAATAAATGAATACATTTTATTACATTTAGAGACAATACGGCCGTAACTTGTAGTGGTTTGAATAATAAATAAATGTTCTGTCTTTTATAAATGAACACCTGGTGTATTGTGTTACTATTATGGCGGTAGAATTAAGAAAAATCTACCACCAAACTTCAACCTCTTGTGGCTCTCTGTTTGTTCTCTCTGAGCTACGGAGGTGATTGTAGCAAATAACAATTTTCTGTATTCACAAATAACAGATTATGAGTTCAGTTATTATTAATACTAATTACCATAACTGTTTATTTTATATAATTTTTTTTTTTTTGGCCAACACTTTTCTTAATATTATTGTTAAAGTTGGTAATCGACTATAAGAGACATACCATCCGTTATTTATTATTTTAATCTATTATATTTGCCAAACTACAATTAAAAATTAAAACATAAATCATTAACATTTTTATACTTATCTTATATATAATAATTTTACATGAATTAACTATCTGAACTTTAAAATTATATAACAAAGGATTTATATACTCGCACTCAAATGGTGCTCGATCGATGCCACAGTTAGTTACAAATTTATTTATTCCGAACCTTTTGCGTGTAAAAACTAACGGAAATTGCGTGTTCGCAAATACTTGAAGTAATTTTTTTTCTGAAGTAGAACATAGAATTAAACTTTTCGAGCTTTTCACGCAATAATAAATATAACGGGCGTCGTAAATAATAATAAATGTACATTAAAAATTCAAGCCACGCATGTAAACTGGTGCCGTGCTCGAAATAATAATATTCCATTCGTTTTATCCATTCCCTCTCCTTATTTTTCCTCATCGAAACACAGGCCTTAATAAATGGTAAATATAATTTACAAAAGAACAATTAAACAATAAACTATTAAGTACATTATAAGAATCGTTGTAATAATGATGATAAATGCTTCACAAGCCTCGTTATAGGCGACAAGGGTTAAACAGGAAAAGTGCAACAAATATTCATGTGACATATACCAACATACTACACTTACTAAGCCGCATGCCGTAGCAATTACCCTCAATTATGAAGGCCTATGCTCAGCAAAAGTCATCAATGTTATGAAATGATGATCACCGTTTTTATCCAAACGAGCTATATATTCCCCGATATAATTTAAAGTTTATTACGATTACAAAAATGTTTTTAAAAGAGCGTGTAATTTCAAATTTTATTTATTAAACATAAAAGATCTTTACTCAACAGATAATGATAATTTGAAAATTTAATGCAACAAGATTTTACGGATTTTATTCAACTGTTTATTATTAGATTTTTCCATGGTCAAGTGAGGAGTGAGGTGACAGCTGTACTGGTCCCATAGTTATCAAAGAATACCTTTAGCTTTTAATCATTTCATTTTAGTTCGATTTACATGGGAATGTACTTACTTTGTCTTGAAGTTGGGTTAACATTCTTAATAACAATAAATTCTTAATATCTAATAACCGGGAAAAAAGTAAAAACAAGGCAATGAATGACTCGTTCTTCCTGAATTCATCTCACGTAACTCATGATCTCCGAAAAGCTGACGGCTGGTTAAAATAATTATGAAATACGTACACTGCATTGTAATTAGCGCGTTCCCGCTGACACCACACACCGGCACTAATATAGTAAAAAAAAACACATAAAAACCGCTTAAAATTATAGCTAATCAAACGCGATGATTAGCAAGACGAATCCACATGCATTGTACATCACAATATCACACTGTGTTTATTCACACAGAACATGTATGTTATTTAAAAAATCACAAACACTATATTCGAATATAACTTAGTGGGTTTTAATAAAGAAAATTATTTATTTCATAACAATAGGGAGGCTGTTTAGGAGCTTACACAACCACCCTCTATGAAACCCCGCTACGGACTGACGTAGACGTGTATTTGGAGGGAAATGTTTTTGCGCATAATGCCGGGGCCCGGGACAACTGTGTGAAATTATCTTTACGGATATAAAATCAAATACTAATCTATTTATATACTAATTTATGTTCTTTTTACACTCTCCAGCTACAACTATATTACTTTCTAGTTACCTATATATCATTTTCCTTTATTCCGATGAAGTTGTTAACGTCGTCCATAACTACAACATTCATAAATAGAAAACTCACGACCCTTTTAATAATGCATTTTTACATATAAAGTAAAAAGGTTAAGAATAATAATTCTATGTGTTTTAATTGAGATTTAATAGTTTATATGTTACTTTCTTTACAAACCATCCTAATGTATGATAATGGATAAATAGCCATGTCTATCACCGTCCGTTAGAAAAGACCCCGTGTCCCAATAGTGGGAAAAATAGATTATTTTAAGAGTTCACAAAGTAGCAACGTGAACTATAACACAGAATAGACCTGTTCAGTGAATAATCCATCAGTGAACGGATATAAAAAAATATAATTAGCTTTTATATCTTTATTTTGTTTTCGTAATACTTTGCGATGTATCTTCCGACAATCATCATAGGACGTTCTTGCCACTTCAATAATGTCGCTTTGTCTTTTGTTACCTGAAAACAAATAACACTGAATGTTAAAAAGACAATCTTCTTTACTTCAAGACGTTATATAACATGTTTCATTAAACAAATAATTTCACACACAATATTTGGTGATAAAAATAAACGATACGGTAGTGACGTAATTACTTTCTTCCAGTAGAATGTAATAACAGTAATTTACTTTTATTCACCTATTAACACAATATCAATTTCACATTGTCTTAAATTACAAGAAAGCTATGGAAGGTGAAGGGTGCTGCTCTTCTACAATACTCCAGCTCCGTTAATAGCATAGCAGATGCTGTTATGGCGGCAGATTTACAATATAGAGGTGGTAACCAGGTGAATTATTACAACCAACAAAACTATTAAACATGCATTACCGAAATCGAACCGGGGACCAGTTTGAAGAAAAGGTTATATATAATTTATTGCTTTGTAACAGATGTTTGAAATTTATTGCCACTTCGGATATCGACAAAAGTAACGCCGTTTTATTCAAAGGATTTTTTATCAAGACTCAAAAACGCCAACAGAAAGAGGCACATTTTCTATTGGTGGTAAGTCTCTGTTGCTGGAGATCGCCTAGGTAGGTATCACCACAGCTCCTATTTCTGTACGATGCCGTAAGCTAGTGAAATTACTGGAGTAACGATACCTAACACCTTACGTCTCAAGGCGATGAGCGCAATGAGGTGCAGTGTATACCATCTTAACTAGCACCATATTGTTATGGGCAGGTATATCACTTAGCATCAGGAACATCTTGCTCGTCACGTCGAATAAAAACAACACATATTAAGTACCAATTAAAACTATTTTGCATCCCCAAGACTCCAGCATGAGAGATCTACGACCAGATAAAACTGATTTACTAAAATAAAATCTAGCTAAATACGTTGCAACGTTTTGTTATATATACAAGCCAGAAACTTAATTCATAATAAACAAAAAGGTAAACTATAGATAAAAAAATGACCCAGGTCGTCTTCATCTGGCAGAGTACGGAGCAAACTAATGGCATTGATGAGGCAATAAATAAAACTGAAACTACAGTATAGATGGTTTTCTAACCTGGTCACCCAATAGGCGATCCAAAAAAGTGACGCAGAGATCAGCTGCGCGTATGCCCGCCTCACGGGTGATAGCAGCGAACGCACTGGCCTCCATTTCTATATTCTTCACATTCATATCTGATAATTGTTGTAAGAAGTTTATTTTATCTTCTTCCGTATAATCACAGAACGGTCCGTCTAACCTCGCTTGACCTGTAGATAATATACAATAGATAAATTAGAGCAGTCTATTTAATATACAATCTGCTGTAACTACGGAACTTCTTAAACACGAGGCTATTTATCCACTCGACTAGTGAATTGTGTGTTAGCGGATGTCATAAGTAAGATATCTTTTTTAACATGTCGGTTTCATTCGCCGGAAGAAATAAAGCTCAGTTTTAATCTGAACCATGTCTCGTACAGCGGCTAGAACCACGGCTGATATCCGACAACAAAGACGTATATGAAAAAAAACTTTGCGCTGTTAAAACATTGTTAAATCTTGTTACGTAAGTATTTTCAATGGTAATACTTGTACATTTACTGTTTGGCGGTAGAAGTAAAGACTGGGGTGGTAATTAACTACACTGTCTTAACTCTCACGAGTCTCAGTCTCTCAACTCAACAGAGATCTACCATCTATCAGTGATATTTATCATATGTAATACGTGTTATTACTGGGGTAACGAGACTTGACACCTTATGTCTAAAGGCGACGAGCGCAATGTGGTGTAGTGTATACTATTTTAACTAGCAGCGCGTTGTTATAGGTAAGCGTATCACTTACTTTGTGAACGACTTGCTTGTCTCGTCGCATCGTTGAATAAAAAAAAGTAATGAATATGCCGAAAATAGAAAAAAAAATGAGCTTTAAAGTAACTTCAGATAAGCCAGATATTATTTTTTTTCAGAAGATCGTAAAGTTTTATACCTCTATAAAAATCGTCAGCAACCATAGTACCAGCTATGAATGTTTCAAATCCATCAGCATCAGTCACCAGCGACTGCAGCTCCTGTGTCAGACGTTTATCGAATATCGACGGTATTTTCCGAACTTTACCCAACACCGGCTGAAAATCACATAACACACTTAACTCCTTCAAATATTATAAAAACTTAATGTTGGGTTGTTTACAAGAATAAGTATAAAAGTTAAAGAATATTTATAATAGTTCTTCCAAGTCGTATTCCTCATGACAGAGGGTCGTGGTCATCATGTGTGATGAGACACACGACGACTTTCTTGGCAGTTATAATGGAGTGGTGTTGCCATTGCCTTCCCCATTTCACATACTAGTGCGAGCACGGATGGTCATGACATAGATGTGCAGGTTACCTCACGATGTTTTCCTTCAACGTCAAAGCACGTGATGTTAATTAGTGTTTCATGCTAACTGCATATAAATTGAATAATTCATTGGTGGACGTCGGATTTGAACCTTAGCAGTGGAAGGCCGGCGTTCAAACCACTAGGCTATCACGGCTCTTAGCAAATAATAATACTGTAGAATAAATGAATGCAGAAGATTGTGAAATGGTATCGGTTTAGAAATTAGCAAAGCTTTAAAGATTATAAATTTAATAAATGAGAGCTTGGAAGTACGAATCAGCAAAATGAGATCTCTCAGCATCGGAATATCGCAATTAATGAAAACACTTGACCTTACAATCATACTCTTGATTATTGTCTAGCGTACAGCGAATGAAAGATAATATAATCAATTATGTATGAATTTTTACACGTTATCACACATATATATTATAATCATTTATGAGATTTAAAGTTTTTAACGATCGGCAAAGTTAAAGTCTCGCTTTTACCGGCAGTCATTACTTTAACGACGCTTTATCTAAGCCGATAACAAAACACTCATACAACATTCACATATTATTACAATTGTCTTTTTTTCATAATTCTTTAAACTAACTGTCTGAACTTAAAAAAAATACGCACAATAATAAATTTCTTGTTATCGGTTAAAAAAGCAACATCTAACAACTGCCTCCACAGCGCAGTGACTAACGTTTCCCTTGTTAATGGAAAGGTAATTAAGTCATGCGAAATTCAGGTTAAATGTAAGTCTAAAAACAACTCAAAAGATATATATGATAATAAGAATTATATTTCTTACAATGTCATAGGTCTTCTCTAATGTACCATTGACGCTCCATGACGATATCACTACGGAACCCGGAGGTATTTTCAAACCGCCGCTGGTGCCTATCCTGAATATTAAAGGATCTTTCGCTTTTGCGTAATAAAGCAATTTTATAATCTCTTGAAGCAGTACAGTCATTGACGGTATCCCAATACCGTGCTGAAAGTGAAACATAGATTTTATGATATAATATTTAAAAAAAAGCAATCTTTGATTAAATATAAAGAAAGCATTTTCCAAAATCTAAATATTACATATCCAATCTTTCAAAAAAATAGTCCGACTAAAAAAAGCGTCCAAGTATTATGTAACTACAACAGAAGTTACACTTTGAACCGTTTTATATTAATAACACTTTAATTACATTAAATATATTTCTATGTAAGAATGTAATATGTATTATTATTAAACTAATAATATCTATTTACATAGCCCTAAAAGTTATAATTTTTCTGAAACATTCACACATTATTGATAGTTAGGATGATATACCTATACTGCACCACAATGTGTTTGTCAGCTCGCAACATAAAATATTATATTAAGTATCGTTATCACAGTTGTATAACTAATTACAACGCCCTTCACACTGGAACACAGTAATTTGCACAGTACTGTTTATACTATGAATAGTCTCGTTGTGTTTTAAATTGTTGCATGTATCATATCAGACACATCGGTCTGCAATGTATACTACACAAGCACGTATCATATAGATGTGTTTGCAATGTATACCACACAATATATTCGAAGGCTGTTCATCTGTACGTTTATTATTAATTAACTTCATTAACTTACATTGACTGAAATCACCGGACCCACTTTGTACATCGCGTATCTGTGCGAATGTTTCGTTATATTAGTCAGCTGCACATCGCTGATGTTCAGCACATCCGCTATATACTTAGCGAACTCTTTCATTCTATGTTTCGTGCCGCCCATACAAACAAACTGAAAAACAAACGTACATCAACATATTAATTTAAAAAGCCCAATTTAGACAGGCTTTACATTTTCTATTTAACTGGGAAAGAGGCCAGAAAAGGTGCAACAAAAAATTGGTTCGTTGTCCTCGTTAATAATAGATGGTAGTAATCACAGCTGTGTTTACTGAATTTTTATTCGTATCAACCTATGATGATAATGATGATCACTAACGAATGTGTTCGTACTTTTAATATCGTATGCAAAATTCATTCGACTGTTTTGTGTTTATTTATTAATTCGTATGTTATCCAAAAAAAATAACACAATACTTAAATACTATACAACATAAAATAAAGCAAAACATTATACAAAACATTGTGCATCGAAAGTCTAAGGAGACACAGTATGCATTACTTACACGTAAATAACAAAAAAATTTAAGAGAAACTAAAATTTATCCTAACTAACTATTAATCATTAAACTGTATACTATAAATTAATGACAAATCAATAAAAAAACATATAAATCAAATTAAATAACATTCTTTATAGAGAAAGGATATAAAATAAGAAATTAAAAACGATATATATCCTTGCTTCATCTTTAAATCATCATTATCGCAACTATTGAACCTTCACTGCTGATGATATGGCTCTTTCTAATATGATTTATAAAACACGGACTTCATTGTTTAAGTCGAGTGATTTTTTCAATATCTTTTGTCCACGTGAAGGGGTTGCTTATCTTACGTTTTTAAATAAATTGTCCCGAAACATGATTAATAGATGCCCCGTAAACAAATACAAATGAAATTCATTTCACAATAGACGTATTATAAATAAATAACGTACTTTGACGTCGCCAAACATTGCTGGTAGATCATAGTTGGTTGTGTCAAGGCCGAGATGATAAATAACGTCGCAATCTAACTTCGAGAGGTTCTTATTGGAAAGGTGCAGTGTGCCGTCTTTATTTCTGAAAATAAAATATATATCAATCGACAAGAAACTGATAAGACACTCATATAACGGTGAACAGGAATCACTATTACAGTGTATGCAAATAGAGGACTATTGCCGTCAAACAATACGCATACAACATCCAGTTCGAAGGGTCTTTGTTTAACTATCTCTATGATGCATGATAAATGAAAATTATGTTTAGATACTAGCATATTCACTTGTGTTTGTGGAGTGTATATAAAAGAAGACAGGCACTTTGGAAAGTCGAATTACAGGGATAATAAAGACCAATACAGATTGGTCCTGCTCTGCCTTTGGACATCCTTGGTATTAAAATGGGTTTATTATATTTGATAATAAAACTCATAACATTCTATAACATAATTAATAAATATTTCTAAGTAAATACATCATTCAATATTTTAATAATATTCACAGCTAATTAATACACAAATCAAATTTTTTATCCGTGCTTAAAAATATTCAGTTTATAAAGTAATGACTGGAATGCGAATTACATTGAAATGCGAGTACGTTACAAGAGTTGCAATATCCGTGCCTTGCGTCATTGCAACACTATACAAGTATTTGCTAACACAGTGCATGACACATTGTACAACGATCCTTACTCGCTATACTAACCGATAAGTAACCAATTAACAATAGTAGTCATATTCATTTATTTATTTATCATTGCAAACTTTACGAATAGAATTTAAAGTAAACAATGAGAATAACATTCTGTAGGAAACAACTGAAACTACGGCAAGAAACTGAAGTAGTCTATAAATAGACACAAACTAAAAAATGTGAAATAAAAATGTTAAAACAATTACTACAAATAGATATTACTACATACACAAATTGATATTATTTTTATTATTAAAACGAGGTGAGAGGGTAGCTCATTTTATTAGTTGTTTGCTCACACAGAGTATTAAAAACTTCTGCAGCACAGATTATATACGTTTTAATACATAACAACATTTATAAATAAAGATAATCTAACGATTTTTTTTAATTACAGAACAATTATATTGATATATGTAAATAGCGTTATCAAGAAATATTTGTTAATTCAATAAACTAAAATAGTAATGAGCGACTTTTGTTTTTTTTTCTATATTTATTGTGATAAAGTTAGTATCAGCTGACGTAATTAGAATCATTAATACACAGAGATTAGATAAATTCTGTTTAGCCAATTAGAAGTTACAATATCATAGACAGAAACACTAATAATGCTTAAGTATAACACTCGTCTCTTACATTTGATATGATGTAATTTAGGGCTATCACAAAGGGACAGTCAAGCTTTACCATTCTGACCAAGTTCGGCTTTACGGTTGATACATAAAACCGTAGATCTTCGAACATGTCGGTTTCGTCACGATGTTTTCTTTCAAAGAATGCTCAAGCTCAATGATAATCGAACCCACACCTCATCGGATCGAATAGTGCAAATTTCCACAGCACTTAAAGATTAGCATCTCTACAATCTAATTAATTTTAATTTTTTTTTTAGAATTTAATGCTCTGACAACTTTGCGGTTTTGACTGACAAACGAGGAATCTTTGTTAATGTTTAATTAACATTCATTGTTTTATTTTTATACTTAGTAATTAATTAAAAATCATTCCTTCTATGTCTGAAAAAAGCTTCCACCGTTTTAAATAATAAAGCATCAACATGTTCACGAATGACAAAATATTTTTTTTATATATTTTTACATATAATCATTCAGTCTAGTATAATATATTCGCACACTATCTCAAATCAACGTCTTTTCCTTTTCGTGTCTAGGCAAAGAATGCATAATCCCATTTTTTTCGACACGAAATCAATTTCCAACTGCCTGTTATTTCGTTGACTGTGTAGCCAGTAAAGATGCTATTTAAATTAATATTTATAACATGTTTATAACGATCAGAGTGTTGGTTTATAAAAAATATTGCAGTGATTTATCAATAATTCAAAATATCTGTTTCGAATTGTTTTAAAACATGTTTCGAAATTATCTATTTTGTTTTTGTTTGAGAGCTTCATTACGATATATTTGAAGTTAATTTACTGAGCCAAATTACTTAATGACAGTGTTGATCTAACATAATGAAAAGGGATGGATGTGGAAGTGCACCTCATGATGTTGACGGTAAATATTATTATCTTGGTAAAACCTACATTGTCGGAAATTATTGGAAAATAACACCAAAGCATCTACTTAAGTCGCTCAGCAGTAATAAGTAAACATTCTGTACCCGTTTAAAGAACGCGAATATATAAATGTTATGAGTTAACTACACTACTGACCGTTATGAGAACAACTTAAAAAGTTAGTTTTTGACGCCTTAAGACTTACTTTGGAACTGGAGCATCAGAACGTTTAGTCCACATCAGCGAACAGTTATCATAATGCCGCTCCCATTCTTCCTGATTTGGCAATATGAAATCGCAGTCGCACTCCGCCATTTTGTCTTCACCTTGAACAAGTAAAACTCATGTTAATAAGTTTTATAACTCCGATAATTATATTTCTTATAAACTACTATACCGTATATGGTAAGCGTGATCGCCGTAAATACTCCGGTTTTAATGTTTTGATCGCCGGAACACAGTAATCTCTAAATGACAGTTTTGCATTACGTGGGTTATAGCTCACTAGGCAATAATAACTCTACTATCACAGACACTTCACATTCACATTGCTCCGGGAATCGAACCGAGTACTTGAGTATTACTAGATGGGTAAGCAGTTAACCACTACGCCGCAGAGACATTTAAAAGCGAATTTTACCTATTTTTAAGAGCTACATACTTTTGGTGGATAAAGGTTTATTTTTTTCAATGAAATAAGAAATATTCAAATCAAGTCCTCTTTAAAACGATATGAGAGGTAATATGGTATGATCTACAAATAAAAGACCTCCGCCAACGGTTAAACATACAGTAAGCCAGCAGAAGACAATAAACCTTATTATTCAATTGACTCTTTGTCCATGCAATTGAGTGAATTATTCAGACCAATGAGCGAATATAGCTTCAAGATCAAAAGAAAGGATACAATGAACTTCATACTTCGCTCGCGAAGTATACACAATCGGATATTGTAATGTTATTAATAACTACTGGTGGTAGGACTCTTGCCGGAGACCGTCTAAATTTGTTGTTACCATTGCAACGCCTATTTCTGCCGCAAAATAGTATTGTGCAGACATTACTGTGTTCCGGTTCAAAGAAAGTTAGAACTGGTGAAAATACCTACTGTCATAACTCAAAGCGACGAGAAGAACGTGGCGAAGTGTTTATTATCCTAACTAACGACACATTGTAAAGGACAAGTAATACATTCAAGTAACTTGCCGTAATTGTGTTTTTTTATAACAGTTTTATTAAAAACTATATATATATCTTAATAATTTTTATACCTGAATAGATTGTATATAAATTAAATAAAAAAAATAAGTTAAAAACTGCTGTCAATATAAATATATAAAACATATTACTTACCTTTCTATAAACGTCAACTTAAACAAGTTTTAATTAAAATTAATTTCATTCAATATCGCACTAAACTGTGTCAACACGAACGCCGCTTGATGACCACTACTCGTTGTGATCATTTGATAATTTCTACTTCTGTGAATATTCTGACATCATATATAACAGAGATTGTGGTTATGTCAATTAAAAACTTGTAGCTAGACAAACCAGTTGAATTTTTATTATGAATTTAAACCGCACCAACACACGTGTGCCTCGTCTGACTGTTAGACCAGAATGAACGAATCTGTATGAAAAATCATGTTGTGACCGTGTAACATTTTGTATTACATATAACTTATAGTAAGTCCAAATATTCATAATTAGAAAAAGAATTATATTAAATTCAAGATAAAGAATCGTACTTCCATAAAAACATTAATTCTTCCATTCAAGATCAGCCAGGATTTGCATTCTGAAGGCCATATTCATTAGGACTCTTGTCTCATGCATCAAAAATATAAATTTTAGTGTATTATCCGAAAAAGATAGAAGATAGAAATATTTTATGACATTGTGGGATTTAACCTAATAGCGAATATATTGATCATTATTGATCCAATTGGAATAATAATGGTCGTAAAAAAATTAGTTTCAAACTTAAAATTCGTGTGTAAAAGTTAAATTGAAAAAAAAAATACAACGGATTACGTTTAAATTACAGTTATAATGAGCAATTAGTCGTATAATTAAATTAGTAGTTGTATAATTTGTGTATATTTTACTAGCTTTGTTATAAATGCAGAGGCATCTCATTCCTGCAAATCTGCTCCATTCAAAGCAACCGCACCTTGCTCACTATACCTTTCTCCTGAAGCACATTCAAGCGGACTTTATACAGCTTTTATACAGAATGGCAGTTTCCCTTTTCTTCCCCATGAGTGTCCAGGCAAGGTACTAAGCCTTTAAACCACCAGAATTCAGTAGTTCCCTAAGTAGCCTGATAACGACGAAATGAAGGACAGTCTCATCACAAGACAATTAACAACAGATATAAAAATAAATTCTTATAATTTTATCTCATGCGAACTTTTTCGTTTTCACAACTTCTCCAACAGCACGACGGCCGACTGGAATTATGAAAAAAAAGTTATTTTATTATTAACAAAAGAGCAAGTTTTCAGTGTCATTTTATTTTAATCATTTTTAGATAGATATGCTTTTATAAAATTTTATACCGTTTACTATTACTTTTAGGTTTTAGATCTATTTAATCTTTTTGTTATATAATTTTCGGTAAAGGACTAACGGGGAAATTATGCCTGAGTGAGTTGAATTTAGTACATTTTACATATTTCAGTAAATGTTCACATTAATGTCTTCTCTAACTTTCTTGCTATCTTTGACCACGGGAATTAATTATATGTTGTAATACTACGATTAATTGTTTAAGACTTAGTAATACTTAGTAAGTATAATTGTCTCACGCATACGTTGAAATTCTTTTAGACTTTATGTATACAAACCAGCATTAAATGGTATGCCTCTCTCAGTTTCAACTACTTATTAGTTATTTACTAGATATCATCCGGCTGATTGTGTATGTATCCATAACACTACGAGGCCATTTGAAACTCTGCTCAGCGTCTATTATTGGAGGACAAAGCTAATAATACAATATAGCTTCGAGGTAGCAACAGAATGTTTATGACGGAAGTACAGGATGTTGTGATATTCGTACCCGTAACATTAAGGTTTTAGTAATGTTGTTTACACAACACACCATTGCTATCTCTATTTTAGTACGTGGTTCCGTAATTCAATACCCTGTTAATGTTAATAGGTACTACATTCCAATGAAAACTCGGTAATGTATGGAGTAAGCGAAAATAGATATTGCAGTGATTTATATTTCTTCATCAAGAGAAAGAACTACTAGGGGAATTAAATGGTAGGAGATTGTAGTAGTAGATTTATAAATTAAATCTGTCATTATTTCTAATATAAAAAGGTTGCGTTTTCGTTTTCAGGTGTGTACCTTGCCCAGCGGCAGCGCCTTGCGCTCCTTCTGCGGGCATCAAGTCCGGTCCCCGCGATGGGCAAACCATCGACGGCAAACAGGAGCGACCGTGCCCGTGCCGGTCCTGCTGCTGTGGGAAACCTACTATTGTTAATCCAGTACGTGTCGTTGATTTCCATTTGGAGCCTTGGTACGGCGGTGTAAATAATTTCTTATTGATACCTATAGCAGTCATTTAAGAGACTGTCGATTCTTTGTTTCTTTTCATTTGTCTGAATAAAAGCTTAGACCCGCTTAAGAAGCAATAGCACATTCGCCTAAAAAAATACCCGCAGCAAAAACTGGTGTTTTTGGTTACCAAAAATGTTACGATGCATAGATCATATTTGTCGACAACTTTGGTTTTTCGTCGAATTCCTCTTTCCAATTCTTGTCCCTTACAGAAATACCTAGCATAGATCTCTCCGTCGCACGCTGTGTCGACTTTTAATAGGACTAGCACAATGGTCTAATGCAATGTTTCTGCGTTGTAGGTAAGGGTGGGGAGGACGCACAGGTTAAAGACTTCTTCCTGAGACTTTGGGGTTACATTATAAAGCAGGGTTGGAATTGAAAAGTAGTTATTTCGATGAAATTTGTCATCCACAGTGCTACAAGCAGCCTAAGATCCCAAGTTCGTACGCGCCGCGCCGCTGTTACATGAAGCCGTCAGCCCCGGTGGAGTCGTGCACCACTTACAAGCTGTCGTACCTGCCCGTCGATGGCTGCCAGAATCTCAGAGGGCAGGCGCGCAAACCGCTGCCAAACCTGGTGGCGAGCTGCGAGCCTATGGAGTCGGGCACTGTGCAAAAAGTACGAGAGATCTTGATTGCGTTCTTCCACTATACTAAATCTTGGTTCGAACAAATTATAGATTATAGATATTGTTAAAATTAAGTCGCCACATCTGCAAAATTTCTCCATAAGGATAACACTTACTGTCTTTACTCCCACTTCACTAAAAATATATTAAACATGAATTGCCGATTGTTAATATGAAACTTCTCCTCTAGATGTCTTTCCTGCCGAATCCTGTATGCGTGACGCAGGCGATCCGCCCGTGCAATCACGACATGTGGGGTCAGGGGCCAATGCAGAACATCACCACCCAGCGGCACGATTTCGTGGCCAAACCCTGCGTACTTCGAGAGAGCTTCAAGCCGCCTACGAAGTTTCACAGCGTGGAACAACCATTTGAAAGTAATTACTACAGATTTTCTCTGATTGTTCGTTTTTATTGTGGTAATTTTAACTAGTTTCATTACCTCAGTCTACTTAAACTTCGTACGTCAGCCCTTACCCTCTGACATTGTAAGAGAAACACAGAGCCATCGACAGTAATGGAATTTTCGAACCCTCCTAAATACCATCCCTACATTGCCAATATGCCACCATAATGGCATTACTGCTGATATGGACACCGCATTGTCCCTTAAACCATGTAAAACTGCACGATATGTCATAGCCTTTAAACGTTTCAGACCGAACAGTAAATAAACTGTCGTACCTACCGCCGGAGAAGATTGAGTTGGTGAAGTCGTTTGCGCCGGAGCGCTGCTACGAACGTCCAGCCGCAAAGATGGAAGCTGCCACTACCCAAAAGATGAGCTACCTGCCAAATAAGGTCACCTAGTACAGAAAAAATAAATTTAAAGACATGTAATCTAAATTTGCAGATTTTTTAACGCAAGAACGGTGTTGAATATAATTTGTTTTCATATCAGATCCAACCGAAAGAGCCAATACCGTGGGCTTGCAAGGGTCAGTACCAGAAACCCTGCCAACGGATAGAGGACAACACTACATACACACTTAGGTAAAAAAATTACCAAAAATTTTAATATAATAAAATCGATCAGATTTTGCATTAAAATAATAAATACGAGATTTGTAAACGGTTAATGTTTCCTTAATCATATGTTAATGGAGCGGTTGGTGACCTTCAGCTATAATTGAACTGTTGAACGAAGCTTTATAAATTAAACTTAATGCTCTTAGTAATAAACCTTGGTTTTAAGTGACGAAATGTTTATCTAAATTAAAAATCCAAGGTTAAGTTTTTTATGTAATTTTATTAAAAAGCACTGGGCAAAAAAAAATCTGACTAAGATCGGTGTCTATTTCTGGCAGTCTATATTCATAATGATTTCTTATGTTTGCGCAGATTTTATATTAGTCTAGATTCATTATCATTATCTACTAATGAAAAATCTTTTATTTTTATTAAATTTTAAAACGAATGCTTTCTATATAAGTTAAGAGTAATCTTTTTTAAGTAAAATTAAAATAAATGGCTATTACTACAACAGCTGCAGCGCTACTGGAACATTCTAGACGGCTAAAGCGTTTAACGTTTGCAAATGTTGCTGTAATTGTATTATTACGGATAATACTGCATAGAAAGCAACCATAGGATTATTACGGACTCGGCTTGTACTTAGACTATTGCATATAATATTAGCAGAGTCCCTACTTTATTTCGAAGCACATAGAGTAATGTAAACCTTAAATAATTTATTTGCCCAAAGACCTTTATCCGAGTAAAAGTTGTTGGACACAAATTTCTTTTAAAACAATATTATAATACGTATTGTTATGTTACATTATCTAATAGATACAATAAACCTATCACAGATAAACAATTTGAAAGTTAAACTAAAAACAATTACTTTATTCCTCTTATTTTTATAGTTCCTGTTAGCATTTTTTTAATTGATTTTCAAAACATCATTGCATTATTTTTCGCTTTGTAAGGCAAAAAATATTACATTTTTTTTTAACATGTCATTCTTTTTTTATTTAGGTCCTTTTTTGTTTTCTGTCCGGAACATTGTAACTAACTCGACATCCTATCTCTTGGGACGCTTTCATTTATACCTTTTTCCACTACATACCTATTCTACTACATATATTCAATACTCATCTTCTTCCTCATTCTCTTCATACCCTACTGTCCGCCTTCGTTTTTCCCTTACCAGCATTGTGGAATATTCATTTGTTGTATTGTCCGGAAACATTTTATTTTCTCCCAGGTTTGTAACATAATTACTATATCGTTCAAATACAATGCTAATTGGGTTAATATTTGACCCTGTAGAAGGACAAATGAATAGAAACAAACTGTATACGTTTGACTCTTTCCGACAGTTTCTTGGACGCTAAAAGCGACTGTCGCCGCCGTGCAATCGTACCGAACAATTGCACGAACCCCGTCACACCCTCGAAGAGATTCGAGACGCAGACCATATACAAGAACAGGTATTTACTGTATTTGCTATTCATAAATGTGATGCATACACCAACCCGCACATTGTCAGCGTGGTGGATAAAATATCTTGTGGCAAAAGGTTCAAGTCCAGTGAGAACTTAACAGTGCTTCTTACTTTTAAATACGAGGTTTGATCGACGAATATCCTCGAATAAAAATACAGAAAATGATTACTTTAGCCATCTAAATATTAACATGTTTACTAAACACAAGAACGTTTTCGTTAGAAACACTAGAAATAAAAATAAGCTTGCGAAAATAATAGGAACCTTTATAGAAGTCGATAACAAGATCCCCCAAACTGTCTTAGATTTTTCACTTGACCAATTAAAAATCAAGTTAAAAATACATTATTTTATTTATATACTGAATTCTTGAATAAGATACCATTGGAAAAACGAGGTGCCCTGTGTAAATTTAAATTATTAATGTCACTTGCTCTGTGTTATTTGTTTAATTTTAATAATTTGTTTTGTTTTCTAAGTTTCTTACCCGTGGAAGCTCCTAGACCACAACCCGTGAAACCGCTGCCAAATCTTATGCCGTCCACAGCATTGATGGATGGTGACACAGTCCAAAAGGTAAATAGTACACATGGCTTTATTAATTCTGGTCTTGAACGGGGTTTTCCCTCGCTGGTTGTTCTTTTTTACGAGCCTTGAGACTCCATAGGGTACATTTTGGTGTAACTTGTGTCTAAGAGCATTCCAGATAGAGACGCTATGATCCACCGCATGTGTTATAGCAAAGCGGTTTACTGAGCGGACGGCTCTGTGTTTGATGTTCCCTCCGGCAAACGGAAAGTGTCATATTTTTAATAGTTTGATACACAGAGCTGCAACATGTCTCTTCTTACAGCTTTCATTTCTACCTAATCCTGTGTGCGTGACGCAACCAATCCGCCCGTGCCACCACGACATGTGGGGTCAGGGGCCCATGCAGAACATCACCACGCAGAGGCACGACTTCGTGGCCAAGACGTGCGCCGTGAGGGAGTCATTCAAGCCTCCCTCTAAATTCCACAGCGTCGAACAACCTTTCGAAAGTACGTGTAAAAGTGTAGTGCCTACTTGCAGACTTATGTAAAGACTGAAAAGCTAGTTCGTATAACCCCAAAATATATATTTTATGCTCCTCAAAATTTGTTACCTCCGGATTAAGGATGTCATTGTTTTTATGCTGCTGTTTGGAATCAGATATAGGTATTGCGGTAATCCATAGGTATCCTTTAAATTAATAATTTGTAACAATTTGTACTTTTTTTTAATTATTCTATAATTAAAAGACGTACGAATATTGCACAGATCGCACTGTGAACCGTATGTCGTACTTGAATCCGGGACGCGCTGAGAGACTGGAATCATTCGCTCCAGCGAGATGTTACGAGAAACCATCAGGTATGTTTTTTCACTAATGCATATTTTAAATTCTACATACATTTTAGTCTATATCACGATAATCACCGTTTATTTACTATCATAATTGCAGCTAAAATGGAGTCGGCGACGACTCAGAAGATGTCTTACCAGCCGGTATGCGCACCGGCGCCGCAGAGGCCTCCGTGGGCTTGCAAAGGCCAATACCAGAAGCCATGTCAACGGGTAAGCTATGTTTACTCAGTGTACTCGTCTCGTAGGGATTAACAACAAATTACCAATATCTAACTAATAGGCGTTGGTAGGCTCCTCACAAAGAGCTACGTTGATCTTGTGAAGGAAGCTAAAAGCCGCTGGATGTGGGCGGCGCGGAATTGTTTTGTGTTAAATGTCTTAAGAAAAGCGCCTTCCGGCAGACAATGAACTAAATGAAATTTTTCTTAACTTTGCAAATCCCATGACAACCATTCGCGGGGTTGAAGTCATGCAGTCGGCCGGATATAAAGAAATCATCATGTATTTGTTTGCTTTTTAGTTGGACAGCACAACTATATACCGCTCTTCATTCTTGCCACCTGGCGAAGATTGCTCACAATATATGGACCCGTGCTCCTATGGTGATTGCAACCGTAAGTAGAAATATTTTAAATTTATTACTAGATCTCCAATTAACAAGTCAAGCATTTGACCACTATGACATGGACACGGCTAAATGACGGAAGTCGTATGTTGTCTGATATCTATTTTTAAAAGAATAATATGAAAATTATATTACGTTTCAAATTTATTTGGTTACACAACACATCTAGGAAAATGCTTTAGAAAAGTAGGGAGAAATTAAAAAAAGGAGGAAAAAGCTGGACATTACCTGAGGGTGGTAAATAATACGCCATAATAGGACATAATAGAGACATAAGTTGTTAATGTTACCATAATTAATATTACTAATTTCACTGGAGAATAAAAGGTCCTGTTAGTCCATCGTGTACCATTGACTGCATATTTATTTTAATTGCAGCGTGCGACTGCGTCTGCCCGTCGGAATGTATTACTACAGACCCCTGCGCCTGCAACTTTCCAAAGGCGGAATGCTGCAGCTGAGTCCGCCATTTTGGAAGCACGTTCTAAATTCAAGTGATAACATGCAAGATGGCGTGTAGTGATGGTCCAATAACGCGCTATTAGGCGTGTTTTCTGTATTTTTTCATAGATGACGTGTCTAAAATATACCGTAATATTATATACATTAACTTATTTAGAGTGCGTGGTTAAATAAAATGTCGTTCGTTAATCATTTTTTTTTATTAAAGTCCAATACTCAAACTATTTACGTCGAAAATTTGTTTTATAGGAAAATATTTAAATTAAATGGTCACAATAATAAGGCGCCACCCCTTAGCCGCGTGTTAATATTTCAAAAACACAATTTATAAATAATTTATAACATAAATGACTAAAGTAGAAGCAATAGTAATGAAATAACCCAAGGCGACTATCAGGTGAAGACCGCGGGAAAACTACCTTTCGGTATGTAAGTCTTTAAAGGATAGGTCCCGGAGAAGACGTCCATCGATGATAATTTAAAGCTGGTGCAATACTTAGATTTTCTTGATTTATTTATGAACATGTGGAAGAGAACGGAAGCTAAACTCACCAACATATAGAATATATGACTAGGAAGAGTGATAATTGAGAACTTGTAATTTTTTAAATGGGTCAATACATTGACTGATAGAATAATAATGTTACGTTTTAATACTATTTAGAAAGTTGGTCCCAGATGATTAAATAAATTTTTATTTCGTAACGTATTATAATATTAAAATGAAGAAAAGGTACAGATGAAAAATCCTAAAATAAGATACAAAATAAACAACAGAACAACTACAAGCAATTTGTTATAACTAAAAGACACATTCGGAGAAGTCGACTAAAACAAAACGGAATAAAATTGAATGAAAATGATACATTTTTCAATGATTTTTTGTTAATTCCCTTTTTCTAACATTCCAGATACATAAGGTATTCTTTATATGTCTAGAATGACAAAAGTAGAAATACGATAAACAAAATAAAGATATCCATATTTCTTTAACTTAACCTTAGACAGGTATGGTGTTTAGAACTCATGTGGCTAGCCAATATCTTTTTCAAGACAGAGCATAGAAACGCCAACTCTAACGATGCTGCTTGTTTCTGAATTTGCATATACAACTTAATACGCAACGAAATTATTACATTACAATATATATATATTTTAGTTAGTGTAAACAATTAAAAAACGTCAACTGGGTACCGAAGTTGTTCAAGCCTGTAGTCACAGGATATAAAGTATATGACTAAAACATGCCCTGCCTGTCATGTAAGGTGACTAATAGGGTATGTACCGTAGCACAACGGTGCTTAGATCCCGGAGCCGCCTAAATCCCTGAAGGTAATCGAGAAGAGGTCTTGTAGAGATTGGGTGGATTACTCTCAGAAGCTGGGAATCTTTGAATGACCGCTCCCACAAACCAAAATAAAGGTATGCATAATAAGTATTGGACCTTAAATGCAAGAAATACAAATAACAGACTCGTGACAAATCATACCACGAAAACACCGACATTGCCTTATTGAAGTGGTTGCATGTCAGGTAGTCAGAGCGTTATCTATTTCAACCTCTGCAGCAGAGTGGTGTTGAGCAAGTTCGCTTGTGCCAATGTCACCGTGTGGTCAGATAGCTCCACGCTGGGGAAGGTCGTCAGCAGCATGAACGACTGCAGCTGGTACGTGGGCTCTGCACGAGCGATGTACTGATGTAAGTCGCCCACCGTGTGGCTGTGGTTGAACCGCCCCGTCAAACGGCTGCCATCAGCTAAGCGGAACTGCAAATTATATAAAAAATTGCCGGCGTCAATGATTCTGCTCAAATATTACGAAGGTGTCGTCAAAAGGTGAGTATGGTTTAGTGTTTAAACACCGCAGTACTACATCAGAATAAATATTGTTAGGTACAAACGCAGCAGCAAAATCTGTCGCCAAGGAGTAGTGTGCAAACAATACTGTGTTTCCGTTTAAAAGGCGCCGTAGTCTGTGAAATGTTTGGAATAATAAGACTTTACACATTTTGTCCCAAGATGGTGCAATGTTATCCCGTTTCATCTACGCCATTCAACGACTTCAGTGCCCACAAGGAAGCGTTATAAATAATTGAGGACTACTGCGTACCTGTAGCGTGGTGACGGGACTAGCCTCGTCGAGCGTGACCGCCTCCTGCGCCGCACGATGATTAGCCTCGCGGTCGCCAATAGAAGCTGCCACAGGAGCTGTCGCGCCCACGGTCGCCGGCGTCGGACTGAAAAGTATCACATTCAAGGCCGACGATATAATCACTTCAACTCATTATGATAGTCAATGCCACTATTGGAGTAAGCGAAAGTTAATAGATGTTACACATAAGGACAGTGCTATCAAAGATGCAACATGCAATTATGCAACTACTAAAAAAGGCATAGCGACAAAACACGTGAACGTCATGATGTAATAAGACAGAGAAACGAATATTCCATAACTAAAAGACTACTGATGTTTTTTAGGCAGTAACTCAAAATAAATAGCTCAGTGTTATATTCGATTTAGACAACAACAAAGATGATTATAAATATAACCCAGTATTTAGTTGTGAACAATATTTATTGACGTACTAAAGATGCATTATTAGAGGTTTTCTCTTATCTTTGTATAATTTAACGTACCTTCCAAGCAGATGTCCTTTTCCTGAGAAAACTTGTGGTTTGAAAATAGTGCGTGAAAAATCCTGGTGTCTGCGATCCTCTAAACTAATCCTCACTTCACCGCCGACCTTTGACAGTTGACTTGGTATTTCTCTGTAAGTAAGACATAATATAATAATTGCTTAAGTTATTGTAAGAGAAAGATACCACATGTGTTTAAGTTAAATATAAGCAGGCCCTTTTTTGGGGCACGCTTATTCTCGAAAGTTGTAAGCGCATAATTTTTTATACCCTCTAACTACTCTTTGCCACTGTTTTACTACAAAGTGTTTTTTTGTTCAAACTCTTTATTTTCAGTTACTATGAAAATTTTTCGATATTTTCTAAATTTCCTTTGATGGCACTGGATGCTTCCACAAAAAAATCCCTGGTTATAAGTGCTCACCATAGTCAGTTTAGCCTATTGTACACCGCTGAACATAGGCTGTGCCTTAATTATAAGGATTAGAAATAAAAAAAAAAACAGATTTAGTTTCCATATACTAGGTAATAAAGAATTTTGGAATTTACTGTTGAATAATAGATTAAATAAAAAGAAATTACATACCCCCGACGTATGCAATTAAGAAATTCGACGTTTTCAGGAATACTGTAAGCCAACATAGGTCCACAGTCCACTGTGAACCCTTCATGATACAGCTGTAGCCTCACCAAACGGGACTGTTCCTGGAATAATGTTTTTCAGAAAAATTTATTTACATTGTTTTTTACATAAATATTAAAGAAATAAGCTAAAAGATTTCTAATAATACGTTTAATAAAGTCATGATAGCTCAGTTGGTATAGTGTTCTTTAGAGGAATGAGCTTGATCCCCACTAAGATTGAGTTTGGTCAAAAAAAATATCATTTGGTCAGCACGGCGTAAGTCTGATTCTTTCTTTTATTGCATTGATGTTTTTTGTATATTTTCTTTACATAATGGCGAAAGAAGATGGATTGTGTCGACTCCACATAAAGTGGGCAAAGGGCAGGGAGATGATGAAAATAATATAGTGTGTATTAAGTAAACACAATATTACCTGCTGTTGTGCATTTGTAGGCGTGATTTGTTCATGGTCATCAGCAGTTTGTCCTGAAACATTTAAAAAATATTCATTGCTGTAATAATACTAAAATAACTTTTAGAGTCCACCGATTTTGCGATCTGTGCCAAACCAGAAACTTCTGTGTTAGGCTTGAGGTTAGCTGCTCCGCCATGGAAGCAGTTATGTGAACATAACATATCTTAGATTTATCAAAATATAATTAAAAAAAACTGGTGAACTAAGAGTACCAAAATAAATATAATTTTTTAGTCAGTCTGTTTGTACTCACCAAGCCTGTAGCCAACTCCACTAAACGCACCCCGTCCCCTGCTACTAGAGGTTGGCTCATTCTCAAGAACAACAGCACCTTGTCTGCAATAAAAAATATTAAAGTAATGTAATGAAAATTTGTCTAAAACTCCAGTAATATTATAATATTAAAAAAAATTCGATATAGGCAGGGTAAGGCTAATTGTTGAACGAATCTTTCAGTTAGGCCAACGTCCAGCTTTCAAGGCCTTTTGTTTCATTATAATAACAATGAAGTATAAACCTGTTGCCTCCAAGGCTGGGAAACCCAGAGTATGTATGAAGTGGGACACAGTAGCTTGTTTATCATGCATACATATTTATATATCATGCAATTAGAAATAGATAAAGTTATATACCCCAAATGGCTATTTAACAGATTTAAATTACAGTACCCAGAAAGTCATTCAACCACTTCAAAATTTTAATTTGCTGCCTTTCACATATATAACTAGGCAAAAGGAGGCAATTCATAACACCTGTCGAATAGTCCATAAGTACCTGGACTCTGAAACTGAGCCAAATGTTAGTGACAGACCCATTTTGGCAGAAGAAGACGAAGCAACACTTGGTTAGTACACATGTTGTCAGAACATTTGCCTTTGGAGAAACACAATAGGTTAAATTTAACAATGGAGTATAATAAAATGTACTTACTCTCTCACACTTTTAAACATCTCTGTGACAATATGCCTCTTGCCTTTACCGGGCCCCAAAATCTGCTGGCCTGATCTCTCTGAGCCTCCTGCATAAAATGCTTGACCTGTAACAAAATTAAAATCACAGGCTCATTTATAGCAAGTATTGTGTGCCCTCCAAACTACTAAGGTTAAATTACGTAGGTAACACATTTATTTTAGTACTAGGCTTCCTATAAAAAACAAAGACAAACATGACATTGTAGAATATACTTTCAAATTAAAGTGGTAATGGGCTGGTCACCCGGCTAGATCTACTGGTAAAAGGTAGACATTACAAGTGATGTTATGGAATAAACCAAAAGAAAACAGACCAAAAGAACAGTAGAAAAAATTACTTAGTGACTTGAAGGATATAGCAGAAAATGATTGTATGAAAAAAGCAAAAGGTAAAAATAAATAAATTTTAATAATTGCAGACTTAACATATTGTATACAACAATAAACTATATTAAGCCAAAATAATACTATAAAATTGAATTGTTGATTGGAAACAGTGCAACTTAAATCAGTTACAAAATTACATATTTTGTAACAAATATTTTATTCTCTTATCACATAATAATGATCACTTTAAACACTTATGTAACTTACAAAAAATTTCAAAACATCACTTTGCTTGGCATAATTATTTTTATTATGGGTATTGCATGCAAAACACTACCAACTAAAACAACTTTCCTAAAAAGGGCTTATGTCAGGAAGACAACCAGTTATGAATCACATTCCAAAACTTTTTCCCCATGAAGAAAGAAAACATGGTGTACTGGCCCCACAGAAAGTGAGAGAGGGACAGGCAGTTAATGATGATTTCAATTATTTATACTCTATAAATATTTATGTTCGCCTTTAATAATAACAGACCTGTTTCATCTGTATTATCAGATATTCTCTTAAGCTTCTGTATTTCTCTTTTTAATTCATTATTCTCTAATGTCAACTTCTCTATCATTTTCTTTAGTTCTTCTACTTCTTTCTTTTGGTCTGTGCTATTGCACTGAGTTTGTGATTGTATGGATTGTCTGTAGTTAGTCTCAGTAAGCTTTGAACTTGTTGGTACATGACAATAAATGCCTGACATTAGATTAGATAGTCTTGTTTTAATGCAATCATAGGTTGTATGCATTGCAGAATTTATTGTATCTGTTTTTGAAAAACAGTTGTTATTTAAAGAGTTATGAAAAAAAATTAAGTATAAAAATCATAAGTTATTTTTAGTATACCCACAGACAAAATGATGAGCTAACAGATTTAAATTGATTACTTACCTTCATCTTCATCACTCGAGCTCTCCTGTTGTAGGGATTTTAAAGTAGCAAATTTAGAACTTCCTTGTTTTTTCATATCTTTCTTCTGTGGTCGTGCAGGAGACGTTGGTGGAGACTCCATATCACTGTCTGACAAAACAGGGATTGAAGCCACAGCTGGGGTGGGATTAGCTGGAACATCATCTACATTGCCTCCATGTTCATAGAAACTGGAAAGAGCCACCTGAAATCAAGTAAGATTTAGCAGTGATTTGTAAAAGAAAATAATTTATAAAAACTAAAGTCAGTTCAGTTTTTCTAAAGAAAATACTTTAGAAAAACTGAATGACAGTTATTTACGGGTAGTCATTGTTTATTAACAAGCTTGTAAAAAGGCAGTAAATTTTTACCATGTAATTTCTTTTCTCTATATTCACACACTCCAATGTGTTTTACAAATATGCTAAAACAGTAAAGTAAGTCTTAGAAAGACCAGAGCTTCCTTACCAAGTTAATTTCAGAAAAAGCAATTTATACAAAATACTACAGATTTCTACAAGGTCACAGTAGAACTCTACTGATGATTTAATAGTTTTAATTTATTATATGAAACATGTTATTCATAATATCTTAGTTTACTTCTTAATCATTTTGAAATAGATCAAGTAACTGTTGGAGTTGATAAATATAAAAACTCCTTAATAAAAAAAAAACATAGACATAGTGACAATAGGTGACTTGACTTGA
>DWMX01000444.1:0-27052 GCA_018246375.1 Byasa alcinous
TCTTAACTAGCACCACGTTGTCATGGGCAAGCGTATCACTTACCATCAGGTGAACGTCTTGCTCGTCTCGTCGCAAATTAGTACAAAAAAAAACATACAAATAACTTTTTTTTTAAAAGTAACCTTTCCATCAAAGAAAACATCGCCAGTAACTGACATGTTCAAAGAACAACAGCTATCGTGCATACCCACCAACTCGCACTTAGCTAATGTTGCCCCGTCTCTCTTCTTCTTATTGGAGAAGACCCCGAGTTCTGTCCTATAAAAAATTCAACAGCTCCATTCAATTATAATAAAATCAGACTAAACCTATACTGACTTAGTGACTAAAACCTATTCATCATGTTGTCTTTCTTAATTTTTTCTTTTCTTGTCATTAGATTGAGATGGGAATTTTATATTTGTGTTAAACTCAAGGTCGCCGGTTCAAACTCACCGATTGACCTCCGCCTAAAACTATCTCCTAATACAAGATTTTTGCGTTGTCATGATAGTTACTGATCCCGTTTGGAATGTTGCCATGTGTTTTCTATTTTTAGCTGATATTTTTATATAACAAAAATAACAAAGAAATCAAAGTAATCTTAAGAAAACCGAACCCGAGATAGTACAGAGAAAGGCGTTGATGATCATAGGGAAATTATTATTTCAGTGCATCAGTATCTTTCAATTGATATAAAATTATTACTTGCATTTATCTATACATCTATTATAATCATGGTTTATACAAATAACTAAAACGAATATGTTTCTTTGTAATATCAAAGTCACAGCATTTTAAAGTACTTTATCTGTCTGTTTGCCGTGAGCGGTCTCTTAAATGATTTTGGCGGAACTTTTGCTAACAAATAGTTGAAAATCTAAGACATAATAAAGATTACTTTTATTAAAAAAATAACAGTATCCAATACCAATATCTTGATATACTATCAAGTATTAAAACAACTGCAGGTTTACTTTGAGAACAATAATAAAAATATAACATACATACGCAGTACAACGCCCACCGGGTTCAACTAGTTACTGTTTCAAATCTTAACAACAATTGGTATATTTCGATCATCATTCATAATAGAAATATTAGTAAAACAAACAAAATGGGAAAAGTATAATAAAACAATGAAGGTACTTTTTCATTGTTACATATATAATAAATACTTCCACAAAAATTAACCCCCTAGTGTAAATAGAAAGTAGAAACTCAATAAGCCTAGTAAAAATTTGAAAACTGCTTTATAACAGTTCTGTGGTGGTGACTTTCATGTTGTAAACTGTTACGTCTGTCAACTTATTAGAGAGCTAGAGTATTCTAGATAAGATACACCATCCACAGCCTCATTGTCACCTAACGTCATACATTAACAAAAAATCTATTTGTCCTGTTTTCAGGGTTACAAAAATGGATACTGTCTTTCTAATAAGTTATTAAATCTTGTGTAATTAAAATAACGATGCGAATATTCTTAGTTAGGAAACTAAATTAATCGAAATACGGGATAGACGTTGTAGTCTTTGATTCGATTCAAAACCACGAAAGCGTTTGAGAATGTTAACAAAGCGGTTACGACCCGCAGCTTGATTTACCTCTGAAATGGTATAAAGCAGCGTCTCTAAACCTTTTTTTAATCATCTTACACAATTTATAATGAGCAAGTTAGCCTTCTACAAATTGGCGACATTCTTACATAATTACATGCAAAATTTTTGATAGTTGAAGTGAGAAACAAATAATCGTAGTTGTGTTTGTGATACGATGGTTGGGAACCGCTGGTATTAACTAACAAAGAGGTAACGAGAATACAAACACAATAACCTCCAAGGATCTAATTAACAAGATTTACTTACTATACAAGAGATTGTATTCTTGTTCAATTTCATTACTGATTACTCTATACCAATCTAATTGTTTTAAATATTATTTTTATAATGTAGAAGTTGATATGTTTCAGCTGTAGTCTTGAGCAGTAGGATAGAACAAAGGTAACTTCCTTTTGTAGTAGAAGGTTCGCAAGCATTGAAAGTGGGGGCCCTCGTACTAAATGAACACAGGGTCAATGACACATATAAAGTGTTCTCGTTTCTATCCCAAGAGCCTATCGAGGCCTTCCACCTCCGACTGAACCGGTGGACCGACGATCTGGTGAAGGTCGTGGGGAATTGAAGTATACAGGCAGCGCAGGTCCGATTAAAGCAGAAGTCTTTGGGGAGGTCTATGTCCTCCACTGGCTAACGATGATGAAGAGAATAGCATCTAGATGGATAAGAATTTTACCTAGTACTATTAAATGTAACATAAATAAACTGGGCGCTTGTGAAAACCCTTAAATCAGTATATTGAACATATAGCTTTGAAAAATTATTATTAACTTCCCGTTCAGTAACTACACTATATACTCTTCAAACTGGAACAAGGTTATGTATATACACTACTGCCGGTGGAAATAGATAACGACGCAGTTTCTACCTAGCTTATCTCTAACAAGAGAAATCTACCTCGAATATAATGGATAATGTAATTAGATGGAAATAGCCTCATAAGCTTTTATTGTCTCTTAGACTTTTTGTCGGAATTAATTCAACCTTATAAATAATAATGTTTGTACATCTGGTTCTTGGAGCATTCTCTCATAGGGAGCATCGAAGCGAACTTACCACGCAAGCCAAGTGCGTGTTTTATATATTATTATAGCGCATAGTTCCACAGCAGTAACTAACTGTACTATTATATATAGTTCACTGGTCTGTTGCAGGAGACCGCTTAGGTCTCCACTGCAGCTCCTATTTCTAACGCTAAACAATAGTTAGTAAACATTACTGTTTTCCGGCTTAAATGGCGCTGTAAGCTAGTGACATTACTGGGGTAACGAAACTTAACACCTTATGTCTTAATGAGACGAGCGCAATGTGGTGCAGTGTATACCATCTCAACAAGCGGTGCGTTGTTATGGGCAATCGTATTACTTACCATCAGGTGAACGTCTGGCTAGTCTCGTCGCCATAGAATAAAAAAATATATACCATGCCAATAGATTTTTTTTTCTTTTGCTATCTGCGATCAGTGGTAAAGTTTAAGCAAATGTGAGGAACGTTAGGCGTTTAAGAGCAGTTCTTTCATTAGGAAACGTCTTCCTTCACGACAGACCTTTGGTGATCTGGTTTTGTTTTATTCTATTATAGCAGCCCTTTTGAGTCTTTTCCGTTGTGACCTATGACCACATTTGGATAAGGTAGCTATTAGAGGATTGCAGTGGTTCGTAATTCTTTTCTTATAGCACTCAGCGGGTAATATGATTTCCTGATGAACGGTGTTAACTTTTAGTAGATCATGCACCTCTGAATTTTTTATGATCCATGGGGCATTTGAGATGTTCTTTAATATGCGGTTTTGCACTCTCTGTAGAATGTTTAAATTTGAAGCACTAGCAGTACCCCAGACTTGTATCCCGTAGGTCCAAATTGGTTTGAGCACAGCATTATACAGAAGAAGCTTATTGTCTAAGCTCAGAACCGATCTTCTTCCTATGAGCCACTCGAGGTTCCGGTATTGCATATTTAGCTGATCTCTTTTCCATGGCAATAGATATTATAATTATTTACATACAAAAATGCATCATTCATACATTTTTTTTGTTTCCGGGCAATTTTTTAATCTTTCATTTTAATCTAGCGAACTTATGACGTAGTTTCGAAACCATAAGAACTGTGTAATTGGATCAAACAAGTCCAGGTCGGATCGCACAGCGTTATGGATGACACTCATTTTTGTGTTGTAATTTTAAAATACACCGTGGGTTTGTGCGACGAAATTACGGTTTATGAACACAGTAATAATAAAAAGTAGTGTCATTGTTTATTTGTTTTATAAATTTCACAACAAAATGGAATAAGCGGATTTGATACCAATTACGGCGGGTCTCTCTTAATGCTGAACTCGAATGTTCATCTCCGTTACTTCGTGCTAAAAAATCTGCTGTTAAAATAGTTTCGAATGTTAAACAGTTCGGAATTGAACCAACAACAACGTACACAATATGTTACTCTACGTCGTAAGGCCGTTTGCACATAATGCTCGATTTGCTCCCCTTGACCGAGCGTCTATTGAGGCGGTGTCCACTCGACCTTGCCCGTCGAACATTTTCTTTTACATTCTTATTCTTAGAACTGAAAAAACAAATTGTATAGAGAAAATACTACTCATTTGTATTGCTTTTTTCGTGTCCTGTTTCAATTACACCAGTAATACGCGGTGGATAATTTTACGTCTTATTTGTGTATATAAAAGTTTATGAAACATAAAATGGCCTTCACAACAATTACATGAAAGTATAATGTGAAAGAAAGAAACTTTTTGTTTGTCCAAGTACCAACAACGTTTTTTTGTTAATAATAAACTAGATACTAAATTAAAACATACAAAAGTTAACTATGCTCAATACACACGAGAACGTGTGCAAAGAAAACTGATTTTTAGAGTAGACAGTAAATTGATTGTGATGATACGTACCTATATGTATCACCTCAATCATATCACTGAACTTAGCTTAAAAATACACGCATATTATTGTTATTGTTCTTATTTTTTATATACAAAGCTTTCAACAATCGGGATAAGTATCTTTAGGATCGTTATTCCAAGCTACATTCATAGAGGCATATTGCAAATATATGAAACATTCGCATTTGTTTATTAGATTTGAGAAATACACTAATGATACTTCACCAGGTAAACAATCGCTGGTTGGTAAACATGAACAGCTCAATTCTCAATTCATACTGCAATCAGAACCACACATACAACTGTTTTACTCTTCTGGACCATTGATGTAAATCGTTACAATTGTGTACAGAACTGAAATGTGCTGTAACTAGTCAAATTACTGGAGTATCGAGACTAAGGTCATACGTATCAAGAAACCGAGCAATGTGGTGTCGTTAAATAAACAGACAGGGGCAGGTGATTCTGGGGGAAGGTTTCAACTGCAAACATTACTGTATTCCGGTTTGAAGTGTGTATTAGCTAGTGAAATTACTGCAGTAACTATATTTAACATATCATGTCTCAAGACGAGAAGAAAGTTATGCTATGTGCATCTTATCTAGCGTTACTTTGTTATAGGCAGACGTATCACTTACAATAACACTTTCAGCACGTGCGAGCACTTAAATGTAACAGCTGAAAATTCAACAACTAATTCTCTCACTTCGCATAATTCAACCATGAATATGCCGAGAATTCTAATACGGTCCCACTGTTTAATTTTTGCATTTTACTTCGATGTAGAGAAAAATATATTCTACGAATTTATTTTTATATGTATTTCTATACAATCATTATATCATAAGCTAACTTTTGATTTCATGTGATGTTAAGAAACAAATAGTCTGAAGATGATCAAAACGCTTCGACTCTAATACGCTGTCCGCAATGCTGTTATAAGGATATATTGAATATGAAACTATCTACAACCAGATGGATTCCAAAAAAAACTAACTATTATCCTTCCCCATTATAAACGTTTTTGTTACAAATCTAACTTACAAATAAACCACTTCCCAATTATGGTGACTGTATAGAACCAAACAGACATATCGCTCTATTATTCATTCTAACACGAAAACACTTTTGTTACTTCAATAGACAGTTTTATCATCATTTATTTCTATTTAGATACATAATGCCCCATTATGTAAACTTAACTGTTATTGTTAAAGCCACGGTCGGTGGAAGTGCTTTTGTTATTTCCGATGTCAATATAACGACCTGCCGTTTGTCACATTCGCATTGAGCGAGATATAAATTCTAGTTACGCGTACGTCTGTCTGTTACCTTTATTATTACGAACACAAGCCGTGAATAAAAACACCTTCATTACACAGTAGAAACGAAGAATTCTCTTTCAAGATACATTTCTTTACGAGTAATTCGTCTAGATATGTACCTAGGACATACTTATTTCATTACTTCAACTCTTTAGTTAACAATCAACTCTGTTTACTTGATCCGTATATAAAAAATACTTTAAGTAATTTAAAGTTCACTGTGTAGAGACACCATCATATTAGTAAACTATAAATTGATTTAAGCGAGGAGTGGATATAGTTTATAATTAGGCAGAAATTGATAAAAATAATATCTAACTCACTAAAAGAATAAAATTGTATACAAACTGACTTCAACTTTTATAAAAATAACGTAAACTATTTCAGAGAAACCTTTTAACGTAGGTGTTGCAGATATAAATACAATTTTTTTAGATATATATTTTTGTATTATAAATACAGTATTTGAAACTTCAAAAAATAATACATACTCAAGGGAAATATTACTAAATCTTTTGACGTCGACATCTGTTGTTGGAGATCGTCTATTTAAACTACAACGTCGCAAAACAGAGCAAACATTACTGTGTTACAATTTGAAATGCGCTGTAGCTAATGAAGTTACTGGGGTAACGAAACTTAACAACTTAAATGAAATAGTGACGAGCAGAATGTTCAATGGACATCATACTACCGTATATTATACTACCGTTGAATTATTACGTCTTCTTACATCATTTTAAATTTTTTTTCACAAAGACATCGCAACATAAATGTCAAAAAATAACCAAGTACCGCTAGGTTTTGTTTACTTGCCCGACGACTTAAGCATTACATACTTTTAAGATAGATTACACAACCAGTGTCATCAATTTTTTGTTATTCATAACTCTATTTTCCAGTATATTATAACAACAAACTCAGCACAGTTATAGCAATAGCAAACACAACTTATTTCTTATCTCACCTCGGTTGTGGGGAGTCTGTTATGTTCGATCCTTTGTGAATCGACCATGTGCATGAAAAGCCTGTCAACCACCAATTTCTTCTAAACAGAAGCGTGGAGTGGAAAATGAGAACTGGGAACACAAAGGTTTTGCAGCGTAGGCACTTTGCAATAAATAAAAATTAGACAATGTTATGGCTCGTAACTTTATCTACCAATAAAATAATCACAGAAGCGTTACAAAGATATTTAGTATAAAAAGGCAGGCATCTTTATAATTTCTTTTTAATTTGGATATTACAAAACGACTCCTCAAATTTATTTCTTAACTTGATTATTATCCGTAAGGACTTGGGAACCCACCGCGATTATACTCCTGAAAAACCACCACCAACCATGTGGATGGATCCTCAGATTTGAGGAATGCGATTTAATGTGTTTGTGGATTATTCATTTAGGTTAGTTTGAAACATTTTTAAATGCTATATTTCATCCTCACTGAGCTCGAACTTCGGTGAAGGAAATCATCATGGGAACATTGACATGTTCCAGAATATCTTCCGTAAACATATGACATCCACACTTGACTAGTATGATACTTTAAAACTTTTCATATATTGACACTGAATTAATTTTTTGAAAAAGTTGAATTTAAGTACACACGAGATATTACAAAATGCGAGATGAAATAATATTAAGAAAATTATATTCCGTCCCAACAAAATTACCATTTAAATTATACCCTACGGCCCTCCAGAGAGGGCTTCATACTCATTTTGTTGTGACATTACATTAAGCGGCATAATGTTAACTATGAGTAAATATTTAATTTCCTTTGCTCTTTTTTTACATACATAACTTAATAAAAATGAAAGTACTTCCTCTTATGACACACTACTTTTATATAAGGGTTTTAGCTATCAATATATCTTCTCTTTCTCGATTATCGTCTGCAATACTGATCACTATTCAGATTACAAACGCGACCTTTCCTTACTTAACCGTTTAACTTGATTACCTACAATCGATAATAGAATAATTTTAAAAATCTCTTAAATTTCTTTTCACTTTATAAGCCGAATAGTCATAACTAAAAATTTGAATAAATTATATCAACATATTAACAACAATAAACCACCACATATATATCTTATATACATGAAATTTAAACCAAAACGAATTGAATCCACAATCAGAATATGAGAAGTACAATTGAAGGGACATACGAAGAGAGAATACCGTTAATAGTGATACAGGTAAGTTGGTAAATGATTAAACAATATATATAGTAATAACATTATTATTTGAAGAAGCTTAAAGTATAACAAGTTTATTACATTTAAAGTTATTGATTTCGTATTTCCATGTTTCTATTTATATATTACACAAATATATCTCTCTGAAATTCTACATTTATTAGATTTATTGCTAACACATATCTAATTATGTATTGTATAAAAATATTTCTTCATACAACATTATAGACGTGTTTATTCATAAATGTATTGTTTATTATTCTATATAGTTCTATGTGTATATATTTTGTTGTGTTATGTTAGATATTTAAGAAAAAATAATTGTAGTTACAAACATTTTGTTAGTAAAATAGTGGTTGTATCGACTTTATAAAAGACTAAAATGAAAAAAGGGAGAGTATGACATAACATTGTAAGTCTCGCGATATTCGTGTTTGGGCAGTGTACGAAGTGTGAAGGTGAGAACTATGGCAGATTGAATTTGTATTTTAATAGATGTTTCTAATATATGTAATATTTCTTAGTAGTCCTTTTGTTCCTACGAAAGTGAATTGTGAATCTCTTTCAAAAGAAAACAATCATGGTCAATAATACACCAAGCGGGTTAGAGGATATCGCATGTACCCGAAAATTGATGTTCTAGAAAAATTTCGGTTTCTTTGCAATATTTTCTTCACTAGAAGCTCATTGAGATCGAATCCTCACTTCCTTGAGTCGGATACAACCATTTTACAAACTGAGCGATTTAATATCTCTATAAAAATTTTTACTACCTTACATCATCATCATCATCATTTCAACCGATTCGTTCTACCTTACAATTAATAAATAATCATATATTAACAAAAATAATTTAAAAATCTTTCATTATTGCACATTATTATTGAGGTGCTTGTTTTAATTTCTAGAAATTCGTTGCATGCAAAACTACGATACGTTTACTACTTAAATTTTAACTATGAAAACTATTCTTCCGTTTTCATTGAATACGTATACAGTATGAGAGATTACATGGCAACATTTTGCATCCAAGCGGCATTGATAACTTAACCACTAACAAGCTCAGTCCGCTACGTAACAATTGTCCGAAAACAGAATATTCATCAAGACACCAGCTACGAACAGGATTTATATCGCTCAAAATTATTTAGATTATTCACAAATGTTGCCAAGGTCCGATTTTAATTTTAAATACGGACATAAATCTTTCGTTTCTTTCAAAATAAACCATTCATGATAAATAAGTATACATGATTGAGTAACTTACCAATAGATATTCCTTAACACGTGTATATCATTATTTCAGGCTGAAGAAGGCACAACGAGAACATCGGAAGGGGAAGATAACGAGATCAGCGAGGTCCAAGCCGGTTCCTCGAGAGCACTCTCAGCTACTACATCCAGGGAAGAAGATGATGACTCCAGTAAAGATGCCAGCAGCGAAAGCAAGAGCCCTGGGCAAAGGTAAGCAGAGTTCCACATCTCCACTATTATTAGTCGTTCTAAGTTTAGAAATTCATTGAACGTATTTCATTAACGGAATAATTGTGCCTTCGTTTATATTTGATCCTTCATTATTTATTTAAAAATTACTCTCAACAAGCTGAAATGTCGGTACAGGTTATAAATATACAGCCTTCAAAAAGGATTTATTCGGCATTACCACCTGATTCAGTGTTAGTGTCTTAAGCTATGAAATTCTCAAGCTATATATTTGTACTTTATGAGCTTAAGTATGTTACTACATAAAGTGGTTATTAGTTAAAGAAAAAAACTCTGCGGCGAACCAAGAGTGTGACTCTGTTTCAATTTTAATGACGCTGTAGTTACTGAAGTTACCGAGGTAACAGACTTAATATCTTTCATCTCAAAGATGTGAGCGCTATGTGGTATTATATTAAAATCAGGAATTACTACTACATTATTATTATCCTGTCATGAAGTTGGTACTTTTATAACAAAATTGAAGATTTTCAAAAATATGATAATTTATTCGCATAAATCATTTCTGCGACATGTTCTTATACTGCTTTATAAGATTACGTGTAGGTATATGTGCGAATATTGTACGTGGAATGATTTCCACTTTGTTGACATTGACACATACTGTAATTACACTAGTAAGGTTTCGCAGCGGCCACACGAGTATACAGACACAAAATATACAAACATAGTGAATTGGAGCGTATCTAATGATAAAGAAATCAGTATCCGCTATAACAAATTAACATCAGAATAGAAATTTTACATTGAATAACTGAACTACTAAATCAATTCAAAAGTAAGGAAACAAAATAAGAAAAGGAATATTTACTTTACAAGAGAAGTGAATCGGATGTGAGGCTAGTATATTTTACCACTTAGTACCAGGTGGCATTGGGGTCCAGAACAGTACTCAATAAACTCAGTGGTACAAAATATACTATTAACAAGTGCTATCACACAAAAAGATGAATAATTACATATTTCTTTATTTTTATGTAACTAACTTTTTCGTATACTCTCACAAAAAAGAATCATGAAATTTTTCTATAACATAAAAATTTACATGAGCTCATACATAAAAATGTTTCTCGATTGAAATATTTCAGTTATAGTTTAAAACTAAAACACATTGCAATGTAAATCTAGTTAAGATGATATACACTGCGCCACATTGTGCTATTTGCTTTGAGACATCAAATGTTAAGTCTCATTACCCCAGTAGTTTCACTACCAACAACTCTCTAAAAACAAAAGTTATAAAATATATTTGATGGTAAATTTATTTTTTTCTGGACATTTAAGCTTGTCCCGTGAAAATTTTAAACCTTAAGATGGCCATTTTAGTTAAAAGCTATTATAGCAATTATTTCTAAATTCCATAAGAATTTATATATTAATAATAATTTTTTTTTAATTGAAAACGCCTTAACACAATAGATAACGTGATTAACCATGAGCGCGAGTCTTTGGTCTTCCAAGTATATCGATTGATTTATTCTTGGATTGTAGGACACTCCGTAACATTGAAGTCATAACATATTTCAGACATAAAGGTCACTAATGTATATCTTCAATGCCTATAGTATACCTACATTAATTAGAAGACAGCTCTTCTTCAGGACTAAATATACAGATTTGTTTGCATTTTAACGCGTTAATGCCTGATAAGACGTTAAACTCGTAAAGACTAGTAGATTAAATCCTTACTTATTCGTAGATAACTGACCTAGATAAAGAGTCATAGAGTCATAATCTTCACTTTGAGGTACAAAGCACTTAACAAGTAGAAGTGTTTCAGGTGGTGATTTATTAAATTCAAAGAGTACTATGAAAGTTAAAGGTGTGTATAATAAAACAAAGGTCACGCACTTAAAAATATTTGTGCACAACTCACAAACTGTAAATAGACTACACGAAGATTTCAATACGTTCTTCATTTTACTAACACTCACCAAGCACAACTAGGTATGAACAAATGAGCATGATTAAATGAAAAACCTAAAACATTCATTGACTGACACTGATTATGAACTTGTAAGAATCAAAAAGCAACAATGCTGTAATATTTAGTAAAATATTAAACATTAGAGGACGTAGAACTGTCTTAATACAAACATACATTACGTCTAAATGTAATGACCACCAAGTAGAAGGTTATCATCAAATGAGTACCTAAGATAGTAAATATCAAAAAAATTATAGCATTATATAATTCAAGTCTCTCCAAAATTAATAAGGAATGTTTCATGAAAATTTATAAAACGCAATGTTTGTAATCAACTTAATAATCCTTAAGGATTGTGGGCGTTTCTTATCTTTTGTTATTTGAGAAGTTAAAATTTGGTATTACATTTCTTTGATCCATCAATTTAGCAATTTGTTTTGTTAATAATTCATTATTCTATTCGCTCGACTAATTACTGTCTAATGACCATTATTATGTCTTTATTTGTATGAACTATTTATTATTTTCCAGATCAGAAATGTAGGCATAAAATTCTCACTCACACGATCACATTTCTTTAAATTTTATTAGAGGACACAATGAAGAGATAAAAATCAGACTCATGTCAGAAACTCACAAAATCAGACGGATGTTTTTATAATGTTTATAATATTGAAGAAATTAAGTGATGCCTTAAATATAATTTGGAATTCAATAATTTAGACAATTTGTGACATACATGTTTAGTAGCAATTGAAAACTTTCTTGATAATAGTCATTGTGGTAAGTTTCGAAGAACACAATGAAAGTTTATGAAATACACAAAAAATTTAATATTATATTGAATAGTAAAGAAATTGCTTTATATTTTACTATAATGATAGCATCTATAGATAATATAATATAATTTATAAGAATGCGAAAGAATCTTGTTGTTGTGTAAAACCCTCGTTCCAATTTAGGTCTTCTTATTTAATCAGGCAAATGTAAGATGTGGCTTCTAAACAATTCAAAATTAAATTCTTCTCAAGATCGTCATCAGTAATTGAAAATATTTATTATATTGAATATACGACATTACGTTTGTAATATCGTAAGCACTTTGCATGCTTTATATAAATGTAGAGTTATTGATATGACGGTATTAATAAACCGGCACCGTGTGAGGTGCCGTCGTTTGATTTATAGAATATTTCTTAATACCAAGAACGTAATTAAGCCAACGTTTTCCAAATCCATATAGGTTGATGAGCAAGTTGTCATCATTCACACCTAACGCTCGGCCAGACGATATGTAAGTGGCTATTCATTGGCATCCATTTGCTTTGGAGAAGCTTAGCTGCGACCCTGCCGATGAGCACGGAGCAAAGAACAATACGCTGGTTAAGTTAGCGCAGATATCACCGCTTCATATGATTACCACATACACCCGAAAATTTAAGCTTCAAAGATTTCCGTTTCAGTGCTAACCCTGTTGATGGAAATAGTGCGAATTATACTTAATCGGAACATATGGAAGCCTTCACAAGGATTTATGTGCAAAGAGCATACTTAGTTAGTTACAAGAATTAGTACCCCACGATCCTGCACAGCTGGACGTATAGACGTCACCAACGCTAAAACTAACACACCACTGTACTGTCCGCGAACGAAATTAGTGACCCGCTGTATTTAATGAAATGCATGTTTTTTTTATTTTTATGAAGTCTACGGAATAAAATCTTGCGAGTTCTAGGAATTCAACTTTGTTAAATAAAAGTTTGAATTAATTTAAGTTATATATCAAATGAGTTATAGACAATTCGGTAGAGGTACAATTAGAATGTCTTTATACGTCCAACGATTGATATCATTTAAAAAGGTTGTATTTTTGGTCAAATATCATGATCCATATTTCTATTTTTTGTTAAATATCCAGAAACAGAATTTCTAGTAATATTTTGTAACTAAATAAAAATTATTTATTTAACAAAGTACGATTCTTGAACTCACTGCAAGCTCACGAGTCTTCTTCATACACTGTACACTACTTGCTTAGAGTAACACTCTATAGGCTTATACCACAATATTACTTTATAGGCGACCGATCATTGCATCGAGCTCGTCAAGCTCTCGCAAGTCCATCCAGGACTCTGAGAGGCAGGGATCAGACTCAGACAAACGGGGCCATAAATGGAGACACGTTCAAGCTGTTATGGCATACTACCAGGCACTAAGGAAAATAAAAAGGTTCGATCAAGGCGCGACGATGGTAAAGCCGCATCGTTGTCGAATGTTTGATACTTTATATAATTGTATGTTTATGATTTTCCACTAATGTGCTATTCATATCTTGGTCTGTGTATAGGAATTCGAGAATGGTAACTAACTGGATTTCTGTGTGTATACTTGTGAATATTGTCTCTATACTAGTTTATCTTGGAGTGTCTATACACTTTTCTTCTTTGAATATCAAATCTCTTACTAACTCTTATTAAATGTTTTTTTTAATTGTTTAATTGCATTTGGACGTTTTTCGATAGCTCTAAACTTAGCGTTCACTCTACTAAATAATTTAGATTCAGTTTAGTACATTTAGTTTTTAGCTACGTGATTTATTTAGAAGGCTCACTGACCTTACTCTACAAAAATAATACTTTCATATGTTTCTTATTGGAATTGTGTTTTGTTTATATTGTATGAATATTGGGATGTCGCATGTAAAAAGGTAGATTTATTTGTTTTGCACGTACAAATGAATTAACTTCAGCATTAAATGTGTCACGGCGTACATAAATGCTATCATAAATGCTATACTGTATTATTTCAACATCCCTAAATTGACTTAATGTTATTTAATGTTTCAATTGAATTTAATAACTCGCCCACTATAATTACGCTGCCATTGCACACATGCAAATTTTCCTCGTTCTTCAAAAGCCCTTCAGAGAGAATTCTAAGCAATCACTTACGTATAATGACTTGTGTACAACAACTAAAATCTTCTAGGCGCATGATGAGTTTGCTTACTCTTTTCAATCAGCCTCAAAAACAGCCTAAAACAATCCCGAACAATTGACCTCGGTTACTAATTGCTTGTTACAATGCAGAACAAAGTCTAATCAGAGATGGATGAAATTGAGGACGACTGTGCAGCTAAGCTCTGCTATACACAAGAAGCCGACGCTCAAGAGAGAAGATTCATTTCTCAAGAGATTTTCCACTCGTCAGATACCAGAAACGCAAGAAACAGTGAGTGAAACTTTAACCCGACGTAATACTTTTGTAACATACCTCATTTGCATGTTGGAGATTTAACAAATTTTAAACAAACAAATTCATTATTTAATTTTCGATTCCGAGATATTGTACATATATTTCAATATACAAATGTGTTTCTCTGTACTTTTTACTATCTTATCAAAAAGGGGTATTAATAGTATAAAACAAAGCTCCTAATCTCTTGCGTGCTTAAGTTTAGCTATTTTCTGTGAAGTTTTGCTAATCCGAAATGACAGGACTTAATCCAATGAACCAATCTAGAGAGAACGCCTTCGAACAATAGAGGCATTGACTTCACTAGTAATCATTCTTCATTAATCAATTCATATAGCTATCGTTTATAGCGCACATATACCTGAATAAACATATAAAGGTTTATTAAATAACATATGTATGAATATAGACATGTATATCCTTAATAAGAATTCCTGAAAAATAATAATGAACCAAAAATAAGTAAATTTATATAGAAGGTTAATAAAGTAATGAAGAGGGGATAAAAATTCGATACTCTCTTTTTTAAAATAACTAAAGACTCTTCTTATCTATTATTTACTGGCACGAAAATTCTACACGTTTACTGCCTTTACACTAAAATAATCATTATATCGTATTCATTCTTTATTAAAGAATCTCGAAAACATTTACTAATCTTTTTAAAATGTCTAACAGGTAGAAGACACGGGTTCTGAAGGAGCAACCGGAGAACACAGGTCGACTAACCGACAAAGGCGTCGCAAAGTCCGAGTGCCCCCGACTGTCGTTAACCCCGACGAAAATTTCTACTTCTACTGGCTCTGGTTGATAACTCTATGCGTGCTTTACAATTTGTGGACTCTCATCGTCAGACAAAGCTTTCCCGAACTTCAGGTATGCTACACGTTACGATTGTCAAACAATTGCGGATTTTTAAACATAAAATATTTATATTTATTTATTCATACTATTTGCATAAGCAACAATAGAAACTACAAATACAAAAAATGACGCAATAAACAAAAAAGGCGGACATAATGCCACAGGCATTATCTTCCAATAAACCTTTTGGGTTATAAAGAGAACATGAAAAATTAGAAATAAAAATATCTTCGGGTGCAAAAAGAAAATAATGAAACAAACAGAGATATGATCATAAATATAAAGTAGATAAAAATGACTTACATTCAATAAAAATATCTTTATAAGGTGTCCTGATCGACTATCTTCATGGCTAATAGTAAAAAAATCTAATTTAGATTTTTGGAAATTGACAACTAAATTCTATTTTAACTATTTAACCATTTTAAGGTGATGAATTAATGTTTTGTATTAAAAAGTTATTAATATTAAATTCCTTCTAACAGATAATGTGTCACCGTTTTTGGGTTACCTGCGACGGAATTGGGGACGTGGTGTTCGCCTTGGACCTTGTCGTGCAACTTCGGACAGGTTACTTGGAACAAGGGCTTATGGTATTTATCAATAATTAAATTGCTTTATAAATAATAATGCTCTCTTATTATTCCCACTACTGGAATTTGGGTCTTGTCCAATAAGAAGACCCAAGATCATTTATCCACCACCACATTGCCTAAGTGCGGACTGTAGAGTCAAATTATTTTACTCTACTGATTTGTAAAGATTATTAAAAACATTTGCATTACCTTTTTAGTATGTCTATGATTTATGAAATCATTAAAATTTTCCAGTAATATGTATCTGAAATTGAATTTTTAATATATCATAATGACTATTATTTAATCTGTGAAAATCATCATCTTATTAATATCATCAGCTTATTAATATTCACTGGTAAAGCCACAGAAAAATTGTCGCCTTTTACGACACGCAGAGTTTATAATGACGGTAGAGATATTCCAAACCTTTTCCTTGAAATTGATAAGTGGGAATTCACAATAAGAAACCTTTAAGTGTAATCTTTTGTTGTTGCTTGTACAATATCTATTTTCTATTGTACATAACATACTACTTTGATAAATGTGTGATTGTGCTTTTGTTGTCCTTAATAAATAAAATAAGTACGTACTCTATTTGATACGACATTCATTTTCAGGTATACGATTCTAAAAAGCTCGCGAAACATTATCTAACATCTAGGCCATTTTTGCTGGATATCGCAGCGCTCACCCCTTTGGATCTGCTTCAATTGAAGATTGGAACGAATCCTATTATACGCTTTCCTAGATTCTTAAAGGTATGTTTATCAAAAGTTTATACGACTGTTGAGGTTATTAGAATTTCATTTAGGAATGCTTTCAAATCTTCCGTCTCTGGTATCATCATATGTTAATAACATAGTTAACACGTTTACTTACTTCTCTGGCGCATCGATTCAAAGTGATTCACTGGTTTAATACAGCGCTTTAAGTTCAATATCCCATATTTCCGTTGTACCGAATTCAAGAGCTGTATTAGAAAAAATACTTTGAATTTATAATAAAATTAAATTGAAATAAAAAAAAAATCCAGGGAGATGTAACATTGTTTCTATGAAATCTGAAATAGCAACCAGAGTTTATCTGGTGGCGATTGATCACAACTTCACATGGCGCTTAACGTTCTCAGACAAGAGACTGTACATCACATTGCTAAAATAACATCCTTTCAAATCGAAACACATTTTGCAAACTTCAGTTTCGCAGAATGAACTATATGAAGAATAACTTTTTATTTACCTTATTTTTCCCCCTACAGGTGTACAGGGCCGTTAGCTGCTATTATATGGTGGAGTCCAGAACGGTGTATCCAAACTTCTGGCGTGTGATCAACTTGATACACATCTTGCTAATCCTCGCGCACTGGTTTGGCTGTTTTTACTTCCTGCTGTCTGAAGCGGAAGGATTCCAAGTTAGTAAAATTTAACTCTTTAATTTTTCTTTCAATAAAACAACTACTGTAGTTCACCTCGTTAACATTATCCCAGTATTTCCTATTACGTTACTAACATATATCTCAAGATGTACAAAATCATTGAAATTTTTCTTTATTAAATTTTTGTGTTCGAAGGACCTATAAAAAATAAATCACAGGATTTCTAATTTTGTCGCTTAACGTGAAAAGTTACTTAAATTGAACTCGGAGCAATTTATTTATCTTCGTTCTATACAAAACTCTATGAAATGGCAATTACTTTAATTCCACTTCTGGAATCACTTAAACTTCCAAGTTTATTATATCGTTAAGAACCAATGGAGGGGAGGTTTCGAAATTGGATAAAATGGCTGTGTATAAATCTCCTCGCTGCGAATGCTATTGGTAAACCTAAATTGTCTATTAAGACAGTAGCTACAAGATGGCCATCTATAAATTGAACATGACCGGTGCCTTCATCGGATTAACTATCTTCAATGAAATCAAAATTAAATGATATTTTTTTGGCTATTTATATAACAGGTTTTGTAAATACATAAAAAAAAATATATTCAGAACGAATTGAAAACGCCCTTTTTGTAAACAGAAAATTGTCTAAAGTGTTTAAAGAAAATAAATGTGAATTTATATAAAATTAGATGCAGGTAGTGTATTTACTGGCTGTGGATATGTTATCGTCAGGTTAAAAACCACTATAGCTTCTATTTCTACCGCTAAACATTACTACGTTCCGGTTTCTATGCCTTTGTAGATCTAGCGCAGTAATAAAATTACTAGGGTAACGAGACTTATTATTCAACACGACGGGCACAATGGGGTGTATATCATCTTAGCCAGCGCTAAATTGTTATAAACCAGCTTTTTACTTACTATCAAGTGAACATCCTTCTCGTCATTATTTCTAATAAAAACATTAAGCACCTTAAATAGCGCAATATAATTAAGTAACGTTGATTTTGTAATGGTATAATTAATTAATTTTTAACAGGGCGATTGGGCTTACCCCCATCGGCCAGGCGATTACGCAACACTGACAAGGAAGTACCTCGGGTCACTTTATTGGTCCACTTTGACTTTAACGACTATAGGTGACCTGCCGACGCCTGAAACCAACGCCGAGTGAGTACCAAAACCTATCAATATTAGAGATCGTTTTAGACTTAGTTTGGATGTATGGTGATCTTCCTATAAAGAACCGCATGAAAATAGATCATCCAATATAACAAATGCAACTATAAAAAATGCTGCCATTCACTTAAAACTTAATTTAGAAGATTTCATTATTCAAGTCTTAGAAAATTAAATATAGTCTTAATTAATTATGTCTAATGCAAAACGGCTGTGCATAAAAAAATAAAAGATGCTGACGAAGCATAACAAAGTCATTTACATTCCAAAGGATGGAAAGGTCATTAGGAACCTGCTGGAATCCCGGTTACATTTCCACTTTGTATAATTGAAGGGAAGGGTAGGGATTTTATTTTCACGAACGACTTCAATAAATGTTGACCTCCATTACAGCAAGATCGTCAACATATATATGACGACTTTTTCAAAAACTATTCGATTATGTAACTAGATAACTTAAAAAATTAACTAAAAATATAATATACTAAATTATACTATGAATGACTAATTATATTCTAGACGCTGTTATTTTAAATTTTGATTGCATTGCAATAATTTAAACTTCTTGTAATAATTTTAATAATTGATCAATTAATATGACAGGTTAAGATGAAACCTTTGTACAGTATAAAACTGTAAAAAAACTTTATTAAAACATAAAACATTTAGCTGTTAATAAAGCAAGACTATTATTAAAAATAGCTTAAAAAGATTGGAAACACACTTGTTTATTAATTTATAATAAATTTATAGTAAATTGTAATATTTAGCTTAATTTTCTGAGTATAATCGACGGTAGGAACTCTAGTATCACGTATATTAACACTAAGGTTGTATGTACTAGCGTGCACGGAGGTCCCAAATTTCTGCCACGTCGCGGGCTCAAGTCCCGCTTGCTGCAGTTCCGATCCAACCGAGGGTACGTCTTTAAATGGCGAACGATTGGTCAAATCCTCTTATATTCAAAATTCATACACATATATCAGGACAATTATAAAACTAGTTACTTCTAGATTAGTCAGCTTTAACATCACACTACTTCAATTACAATCAGTATCAATTTATGTTTACCAGCACAGTTTATTACTGACAAAAAACATGTTAAGAAATCAAGATTTTTAATTTTCAACAAGCAGACGCTGAAATCAATTTTTTTGGCTGATCGTGTTCTAATATAGCGACGGTTATCTCTTCATGGACTTTCTCAACCACAGAATAATTTGACACCAAATAAACTTTACCACACGACCTGAATACGCCTAAATACCAACTCTGAAATAGATTGCTACGATAACTATCAATATAAAATATCCGTGAACGTACATAAATGATAACGTCGACCCATTTCGTCTCCAACGTATTAAAATGAATATAAATGAGCTATATAATGCGCGTTATGCTAATTAATACATCCGTAGGATTATTTTTCTTAAAATAACAGTAATTACTCTTTTCATAAATTGTACTTAATGGTAAGTTAACATCTTGTAACAATTTTTCGAAAAAAAATCAGAACACAAAACTTTGCCTTGACTTGACCAATCGTTGTCCGTTTACGTGTTTTAAGGTTTATAGATTTTCACATTGCATTAATTTAAAAAAAAAAAAACTGATCCACCGGCTGTTGAATAGTGTTTGTGTTGTAACTGATATAAGAAAAGAAGATAAATCGGTCTTTCACTGCTTCTAATATCCAAATTTGAAGTCGGTAATATGTTTTGTTTCACGCGTGTTTTATTGTTTTCATGTAATAAAAATGTAAGCTTCCTTTTCCCTCGGCACAAACATTGTCATTTTCTTTGAACGTTCGACGAAGGGCAACAGCCGAAATGGAGTTTATTAACTTAAAATGGCGGCGGCAGAAATTTGGAGGCTGTTCGCATTGCAGCGAATACTTCGGGCAACGACAATTGATGTGACTAAAATAGCTCTATTGTCATGAAACTGTTTTTGTTTGTTTCTTTTCTTTATTCTCATCGACATCCGTAGTCGACGGGGAGTCAATTAAAGTTTTCGAACAGCCTTCACTGATTGAAACCGCCATTTTTTTGTATAATAGTTGTCGCTTGTTATACGTTCATTACTTTTGGGGTGTTTTGTATTTTTGCAACTGTTCGAAAACTTTGCACTTTTTTTTAATTTGTTAAATGTAGTCGCTTTTTATTTCAATATTTTTTTTAATATTATGCCAAAATTTGAATAAAATATACATAAATTCCGTCTGTTACTAATATCTACAATGAAACCATGCATCTGTCCCTAACAGCCCGTATATCATTACAACAGAAATCAATTTCGAAATAATACTTGGCTTTCTCCAAATCTTTTGTTATATAAAAAATTCTCAACTTTTGTCGAAAACTATGAAGAATTATTTTTAGTACTTATCACTTAATAAAGATTAACACACGTACTGCTCCTTTTCACTTACGTATATACCCTCGTAGACTTTCAAAAGCACTAACGCATGGTCTATTATTAAAAAGAAATCTGTTATTATTTATCACTTAAATCTTTTTGTTTAACTTACACTTTACAATGATGCATTTCAATAGCGACATTAATTTCTTGCTGAAATAACAACACTAACCTTTTCCGCAGATACGTGTTCACTATTGTCAGTTATTTGATCGGTGTGTTCATCTTCGCAACCATAGTTGGACAAGTTGGTAATGTTATAACCAATCGTAATGCTAACAGGCTCGAATTCGAGAGGTTGTTAGATGGAGCCAAAACGTACATGAGACACCATAAGGTAAAATGATCTGTAGACCCTTATTTAAGGAGAAATCACATAACTACAAATTTGAATAATATTTTAGGTGCCGGGTGGCATGAAGCGTCGAGTATTACGCTGGTACGACTATTCGTGGTCTCGGGGTCGCATACAAGGCGGTGGTGATATCAACACAGCTCTGGGACTACTGCCTGATAAATTGAAAACAGAACTTGCTTTACATGTAAATTTGAGCGTTCTTAAAAAGGTAAATAAAAAATTACGTTAAAGCAAATACTATGTTATGATGTCTTTGACAAAAGTTCACAGAATCTTATTGATTACGAGTGCATGTTAATTTTTAATCACGTTTGATTTCCACAATTGAATAAAGGCGTCCCTAATCATTTGTATCGAAATAAATTAATATTATATAATAAATTAGTAAAGGTTAAAATTTACACAGGTCACAATATTTCAAGAATGTCAGCCGGAGTTTCTTCATGATCTGGTCTTGAAGATGAAAGCGTATATATTCACACCCGGCGATTCTATATGCCGGAAAGGTAAAACCCAGTATTATGCAATTATTTCAGGTCAAGTAAAGTTAAAATACGTAATATGACTCCTAATTCGGAAATTGTTTCACAATAAGTAACTGGAGACAAAATAGAAGATTGTAGAATTGACGTCTAATATATTTATACTTAAATCTGTTGTTGTGTTATATACTTTTAAACTTATTCCCTACAGGCGAGGTAGCTCGAGAAATGTTTATTATAGCTGATGGTATTCTAGAAGTGATATCTGAAACGGGTCGGGTACTGACAACTATGAAAGCTGGCGATTTTTTTGGCGAAATTGGTATTTTAAATCTCGACGGACTTAACAAGTAAGTTATATTCCCATTGTTTTTATAGGTAACAAGTAAAAAGTACTTATTTCTTAGTGGTAACCAATAGGTCACTCAAGTACGTTAATTTTACTTAGCGGAGTGGATTAAAAATACTTAATAGGACTGATATGATTTGAATCTTAACGATTGGGTTTTCCGACTTTTTGGCTCAATCCACATATCGAAACTCTTACAATACTTCGATTTTGAGGTAGCCGTAATAAGTTATTTTTTAATCCAATTTTACTATTTCATTAAATTGTAATGAATCAAAGCTTAGGTAATTCCAAAACTTGCAGGCGCACTGCAGACGTCCGTTCTGTAGGATATTCAGAACTCTTCTCTTTGTCTCGTGAAGACGTCTTGGCAGCTATGAAGGATTATCCAGAAGCTCAAGATATACTCCAAACACTTGGTAGAAAACGATTACAAGAGGCTAAAAATATGTCCCGGCACAAAGGAAAAGGTAAACTTGACGTAAAAAGTCAAACAATATGAAATATATTTTAATTTTACAATCTCCGCTTTATGTGTCTTTTATCAATACAGGTGAAACAAGTCCCGATAAAGGAGGTGACGACAGTACATCAAAACGTATAGTGCATAAATTGCGTACCGATGTAAAGGTAAAAAACTACTCAAATTGAAAGTGCATTATTATGGCTATTACATATTAAAACAAGAAAATTAAAAATATATTTAACCTAACTCATGACAGGGAATTCGCAATGCAATTCGGAGCAGATCACGAGCAGGGCGACGATCAGGAGAATCGATGGAACTCCAATCTCTGTCGAGCTCAGAAAGGACTACTGGTGGCGACGCCAAGGTACTAAGAAGGATGCCCCGAGTAGAGAGCGATGATTCTCAGGCACATAATCAGGAGGTTTGTCTTATAACTGCAACCTGAAAGATCCAAAAAGACTATCCTCGCTGCAGTTACACCTTCCAAACCTTACACCTTTTCGTTTATATTGCAACTTGTGCATGAGCTCAACTCCCTCTATAAACTAGATTTACTGTTGCTAGATCTGTTTTGTAATAGAATGACTAGGTACGCCCACCGTTAAATTTATTTGTACCACTGCAATACATTCGTAGTATTTAAACATGTGTTCTAATAGAACAATTGTAGATAATTTCCATTGATAATCACCCCAAATGAAAAATACAATGTTATACTGCTTTGGCAATTTCTTAATGTCCTTAATTATTATGGTCCAAGGTATCTATTAGCTAATGTATGTAAATAAGTATAAGTGACATCCATAATATTAAAGAATAGAATAAATGCAAAAGCATAAACTGATATTATGTCAAATATTGACAGGACAATAATGGTGAAACGACTTCAGGAAGTAAAGACGGTGAAAAATGCATATCTCCTATAGGAGCTGGGCTACCTTTATTATCTCGTTTGAAATTATTAAAAGAGAAGCAAGTAAGTAAAAAAATACAATAATATCAAATTATGCATTGAACATTTTAAATGTTAATTTATTTTATAATTTCATCAATAATTACGGATTTTATATCATTATTTATACAGGACCGAGAAGAAAAGGTATCAAAACAAAGAAATTCTACGTCTTCAGTCGCATCAATTTTAATTCCACAACCAACACCATCAACAAGTACTGCTCCTGATGTGGAGCCTGAAGTTATTGGAGCAGGACTTCCTCTTCTGCAACGGCTTTTATTGTTGAAAGCAAAAGAAGAACGGGATAAAAATCAGTTAACACCGACAAATAGTAACCAACAATCCAGTTCAGAAACAATTAGCCCTTGCTCTGTAAAAAGTCCCTTAAGTCCTACAGTAAAAACTTTAAGTCCAATAAGAAAAAGTTCTGAATCTAGTTCCCCCGGTAGACTACACAGTCCAACAGCTAAAATGTCACGGAAAAATTCTTCTGGTTCGAGTGATGGCACTTCGCGTCCTAAAGTAAGCTTCAGAGACAAAATTTTAAAAGTCCAAAGTGATGGCACTGCGGTTACACAGCCCTTGACAAAAGATTTAATTGGAAAGCCGGCTGCTATCGTAGAACCTACGTCTAAAACTGAAAGTAATCTTATATCTATTCCGCACTCCGTTGTCAGTAAAATTAAGTCACCAGCCAAAGCAGTAAGTTCTACATTTCGCGATAAATTGAAATTACTTCAAAGCAGTTCTAAAGAAACTGATTCAGGTTCAACAGAAAAAAATAAAAACGCTTCTGAAAAAAATACAACAGACTTGTCGTCTATCCAAAGTACGGAAAATAAGGACGAAACTAAGAAAGAAATTAAAAAGCCTTGGAGTAAACTTAAAAAGGCGGCTATTTTAGGAGATTCTAAAATCCAGAGTAAATCTAGAGTGGAAGAAAGGACAGTAGTTGATTTTCCTAAAGACTTAGTTGTAGGAAGCAACATGAGTAACAGTGCAGTGATGTCAGTTAATTTATGCATACCTTTTGTTACTACGGCGGAGCTAGTGAAGATTGACAATAACAACACTGAGGATTGCAGTGATAATGTCAAGCACGATAAACCTAAAATTTGCCTTACAAGCCCAGTAGAGCCCGTCCAAGAAAAAAAAGTAGATTTATTGACTACATCTCCAAAAAATTACAATATAACAAAAGCAAGTGATATAAAGACACCGACAGTCATAGCTGGAACAATGCTACTACCAAAAGCAAAAAAATATAAATCGATAGACGATCTTTCCCCTGAGTACGGAGGACTTCCGTTTGTAAAAAAATTAAAAATTTTGAACGAAAGGCAGAAATTAGCCGAACTAGAGAAAGTTGTCAAAATTAGGAGTTCAAGCTTAGACTGTGCTGGTTCTTCGGAAGATTTACTAAGTGATACACTCACTAGAAGCCACTCAGAAGGCAGTACAATGGACAAAAGAAAGTTTAAAAGAAAATCGATAGATTCATCCGCTAGTCGGGAATCAAATGAAACATTAGAGAGAAGAACGCTTAAGTCTATTTTGAAAAAACTTTCAGAAGATGTCACTCCTGTTCAAAGCCCCGAAAGAAGTAATGAAATGAAAAAGCTGATTAGGGCTCCGACGATAGAAGGATACGCAGCACGACATTCGAAATTTGCAAAAAGTGTGACATTTCATAGACACACTTTACCTTCACCACCAGCGAGTGCTCCTTCAGATATAGATGACGAAGTGTTTCAAATTCCGGAAGTAAAAAATGGTTCTGTTCCTCATATATCTTCACCACCGTCTATTGAGAATCAGACAGTACCACCTCTTAATCAGTTAGTAAGGCCCGAAAATGATTCTATTGTTCCTAATCAAGACTTTGACGTTAATGTAAGCACTGAATATAATTTACAACATGATGTAGCTCCTGTGTATGATCTCAAATCTTTAAGGCCAGAAGAAATTAAAGTGCCTTCTGAAAAACCTAAGTTTACTTTAATTTCAGCGGTCACTAACCAAAGGAAATTATTACGGAGTTAGTATATGCGTTATTCATACTTTTTATATAATTTTTCTGAAATACATTTTTATCTCAATTATGAATATAAGTGACGGACTAAACTTGAATTTCTTGTGTAGGTTCACTGGAAGATCAAGAATATTTTGGTGAAGTTATTTTAGGTATTAAACAGGTGATTCAGGGTCATTTGCACGACGTTCAGGGTAAATTTCAAGAAAGGTATGAATAACTATGTTTTTTACTATATTATGAACTTTTCCTTCACATTGAAATCATAATTCCAATTTATATTCCAGATTCAATAGCTTAGAAAATGAAGTACGAAAACGTGATGAAATCATAAGCCAGTTACAGAGACGAATACAGGAATTGGAAAAATTAGGTTTGCCTGAATCCAGTTCGGCGGTTAAGGGATTTCCATCTGAAGTAGGAAATGTCTATATTTCAAATCAGCTAAGTTCCAAAAATGGAAGCTCTGGAAGTGACGAAGCTTCCGGTGCTGAAGAAGGATTTATGGTATTTATAAATATCGGACATTTTTAAAAAAATGGTTATTAATCATATTTTTTTTTATTGTCATGTTATTTTATTTTACAGAGAGGTGACTCCTTAGACACTGTTTTCGCAACATCACCTCCAAGTGTTAGTGCAGAAGAAGATGGCAATATAACTCAAAGTAAATCGGATGCAATCGAAAATGCCCAGAGAACAATTCCTAGTAATGACTTATCGGACGAAAAACTTACGGAGTTAACTGGTGGCATTGAATTAACGAAATTATCATTTTCAGAATTACAAAGTCTTGCAGATTCTCTTTCTAGTAAATATGGCAAGAAATCATCAAGTAAAGAAGAACGAACTTCAAGTAAATCTAAGAGATTAGATTTAAATCTAGATGGAAAAGCTGGGACATATTCGAGAAGGCGAGCAGCCAAGTTGAAACAACGTCAATCGTGGGAAGATCATAGTGATCAAGAGAATGTGGAAATGCAAGATTTAGCAAGGTTATTAATTTCTTTGGTATATAGTACGGAATCTCTTGAATTTAACGTTGACATATTGTTAGACTTGGTTGAAGATGTATAAATAAAATTGATTAGCCTATAAGACATCAGTCTACAGACTGTGTTGTAAATAAATATTCATAAATACGTAAATTTATTATGAACGATAACAAAAAACATATTTTTTTTTTCTTACAGATCCCTGTCACCACAAATGACATCGGAAAATCGATCATTACTCAGTCCGGAACAATCTAGTCTTCGCTCCTCGAGGCGTAGGAT
>DWMX01000445.1:0-27026 GCA_018246375.1 Byasa alcinous
AAAGTGAATAAGCTAATGCGTTTTATCACCGCAAATCATATCACACTATATTAGGTGGAATCGTGATCAAGTAATAATTAATTTGTTTAAAAAATAAGAGCATCAAATAATTTAACTTCAAGTAACTTGGCAAATAACAGTCTTTTAAAACCTTAATATTTCCTTATCTTCGAAGGACTTTAAAAGACTTATGAATAATGTCTGAATGTGGACTTATGAATAATGTGTGAATTATAATTTTAGTAAGTTTGTATAAACATGCATGTCGTCCTATCTAATGCCGATATGTGTAAAGTTCAATCTATTTTTAACCAAACCTCTCGTCTGTTATAGTTCACCGTAAATATCAGTCACGCGACCTTTCGCCCTCGTGATGTTAGGGTATTGTCATGTATGGGAGTGGTTTAAGTTACTATATGTCTAATTTTAGCAATGCTGTCAGTTTGTTAAAAATGTGAATCCATTATCAAAATGTACTTCTACAGTTACGCTATTAAAGAAGGCCGTTTACAATAATATCCATAGCAGCTTTTCAATATTACAATATACTAAAATTTTCACAAATATTAGAACTAGATAAATAGTTTTTTAAAGGTTTAAGGCCAACCAATTTTTGATTTTGGATATTCAGGTTCCAGTAATTTATAACAGCGCCATCTATGTATAGTCATGCGTACTACGTTCAGTTTACGAATCGGCGTCGACTTGTTGAAGATCTTCTTCACATAGTTTATGAAAGCTTTTATTTTGTCATTTAATAAAACTATTGATCTATTCAGGCTTCGTAAGGGAGGCCCTTGTTTACCAAAAAAAAAAATTGCTAATGTGATGATTATGATATGAATCGGACGAACTCGACACTGCCACATTTGGTTCTCAACTCTAACCGGAACCATTATTCATCACTGTGTAAAATAAACTTATATTAATAAACTTATACATATTAAAATCATGATTTTAATATGTGTCAATAAACCATAGCTTCACATGTTAAAAATTACTGAGAATCAAGCTTGTTTGACGTGGAACTCTGATATGGTGAAGGACAGGACCAGTTATGACGATGCAAAGTGATTACAATAATATTATTGTACTTTAAAATAGTATTTTAGGGACGTCATAAATGACTGTTTCCTTTAACACAGGAACTTAAACTGAATATTGTTAAAATCTTAACAATGAATTAACAAGATTTATTCAAAAATTATTAATTCTTGCATTTCCCGACTAGAAAGGAGCATTATTTAAATAGTTATGAATAAAACAAAAACGTATATAGAAATCACGATAGAATAACCTACTCTTTTTCATTGGTTAAAAATTTTATTAAATTTATAAACTGCATTCATGATAATACTGCTATAAATTTTTTTATATATTTTGTGTCTCTCAAGTTGTTTTCGAATTACACACTTAAGTGGCTATGTTTTCAATTAGTTATCCTTGTACGCTCACGTAAAAGCCATATAAGGGAACATTGCACTTCCTGCCCGTGTCGTGTCAAGGCAATCATCAGCAGATGCCTCGCTAGCCTAAAGCATTGTGAACGTTTTTGGCCACGACAAAATCTTAAGTTAAAATACTTTAAATGTAATTAAATTGAATAAACTGTGCTGGTATAACCTTCTAGGCTAGCGATGTAGGGTATGTCCTCCTTGCCTTACATGGTATCATAGCGCAGTCGGTAGCCCTTACCATAACTGGCGGTGTCGGAAGGAGGTCGGGCAGCGAGTTCCAGGTGCTTCGATGTAAACTGATTGTATCGTTGCGCACATTGGTCCAGACAAACGTTTTTATTTATTTTTTTCAATACAACAAAGCGACAACACCAGCGGGACGTTCACCTCGTGACAAACGTTCTAAAATCCATAACAACTATGCGCTGAAATCCCACAATTCTTTAACGAGATACTAGATGTTATAACCTAGAAATTTCAGTAGTTATAACACTTTGAAACTAAATTCAATGTAGTCTTTCTAGTTAGGTGTAGAAATAGATGGTGCAGCAAGAGATACATTTCACCTTCCCGAATAAAGCTGAAGGTCAAATAATGAACGTTTATATTTTATGACCACGGATTTTTTTTTGGACTTCTTACTAAGTGTTCCTAAATAATCACCACAACGTTATTTATTAAAAGTTAAATACTACGATATTACGAAAATCAGGTCACAAACGTTTAGTATTAAACTAAACGTTTATGACCTGCAAATGAAAAGTTAGAAATTTAAGAATTCATGACTTCATCATTAGATTCCGTATCTATATTACATAATGTATTGTTATATGTTGAAGACATTAATTTAATGAAGATGATTAAAAAGTAGTTTTAATTAGGTTAGACTTTAATATGTTAAAAGACAACTAGGCAAAATCTGCTTTTGATTTCTTTAGCAACGTGCTAAGTAAATTTATATTCGGTACGATTTAAAAACAAAGCCGATTGTTTTACCGCTGTAAATTTACAATGCTCTGTTTTATAAATAACCTTACGGTCTTTCCTTACGCCTCATAAACAGGAAATTGCCTTATTAGAACAATTATATTGACCCCGTATTGGTAAAGAAAGGAAAATGACGTTGTTTATTAAACCAATGTGATTTCAATTCGTTTAATTTTTTTTTTAGTGTACCCGCTCTTAAAGGTTTTTCCTTTTAACATTTGTACAGCCATAAAAGTAACAGTTAAATTCACGGTTAAATACACGAGATACAATGAATTTTATGACGAAATAATTTCATATGATATACATGACTGAAATTTATCGTCTTGTTATCTGTATCATCAAAATAGAATATTTTCCATGCAACATATGTTATAATGTTTAAGTTCGTTTAGAAGCATGAAGTTTCCTACTAATTATATATAAAAAAATATAAACAACTATAAGATGGTAAATTTACAAGCGCTATTAATCTGATGGTTAGGAGTATGATCTATCATCAACGAGAAGCTTACTTGGATTGTACAAGCAATTTAACTTTAGTAACGTTATTTAAAAAATGTACGTTAGTAACAAGTTTGTCCTTACTCATCCGAATTATGGTTTTAGATGATAAATTTCTCGGTTCTATGGCATCTATATATAATTTTTTTAAAGGCTTAATACATTTAATACAGCATAGTTATTACTTGATAAGTATGATACTGTCGCTCAAACAGGAATAGCGAAGGTCGGTGTAATGCACCCTATTCAAAACTCGTTCAAGCTTGGCTGTAAAGCAATGCAGAGTTCAGCATTTATGCATACCTTGTATTCACTATTATTATGCAATTTTACTTAAAACTGGTTTGTAATCCTCCAAAAAAATAAGTATAAAAAACTTCACTTAACGATTTACAACCTAAGTGTAGTGTACAGGCTAAATTATTAGTTTGGACCGATTTTGCATCTCTTTTACTTCCTTTGAAAGACAATTTAATTAAAATTTGTGTAATGTATATAAACCAAAAATAAAATCGTGTTAAAATTTTTCGCTCTTTTCAAGATACTTTTTAGTTTTAAGTTTGTGATGCGACTTACTTGAAAACAATACATAGAATATTGTCTGTATCAAAAGCGGTGTGTATGAGGGTTTGGTTTCTATTAACAATGCCATATCGATTTCTTTATTAATTTGTAATAAAAAAAATTAACGATTCAAACTTAATCATTCGTATTTGTTTAACTTTTATATTAACTCAAGTTTTGTTTTTCATCACTAAATATGCGAAATTGTTTACCGTGAAATGTTTCACGTTTGGTTAAATTTTGATTAAATTAACTGTAGTTCGAAAACTTTTGAACGGCGACGCTAAACAACTTTTGCTGTTAAGTTTATAACAATTCTATGTATATAGTCGACTTAAAGTACTCGCGTTTGCTACAAGTATTTATTACTTTAGTGTGCAGATTTGAAGAGGGTTGGTACTAATAGAGGGGACCCGCAGACCACAACTGACGCATCTACATAATTCTATAAAACCGGTATTGCGGGAATAATGTACTACTTATGACACGAAACTAAAATATTAAGTGTTTTTTAATAGTAATCATAATTTTTACTTTAAATATATACCATATATGGCGACTGAGACTTTTAATTTGGTTTTAGTTCCAGTTCTAAAAATGCAACATATTCTAAATAGAAGTTTAATTTCAACGAAATTAGGTGCGAATGACTAATAAACGGTATATTAATACTTTGATACACATTTTGTAGTCGTGTATTTTTTGTTTCACACAACACACAAACAACGAATGCATTTTAACGCCTACGTCATTTTATTGTTAGTACCGAGTATTGTTGACCCGCTTCCTATTTTTATAGTACTCACAAAATTCACATTCTCGCTTTTACTGGCCACTGTCCCGTAAGAAACTAGAAACGAATGCTTAGTTTGTTTTTATGATACTCCTATTATTAGGATTTTTTGGTTGGTTTTGTTGGATTTTCAGCATTTAGAGCGCATAACTATTTTAAATCAAAGGGACGTTGTTTACTTATTTTTACCTCATTAATCTTATTTTGTTGTTCTATCAAAATGTGGGACAAATCCAGGGAAAAAACATAATTATCTAAAAATTAAAGAGCATTCTGTTTTAGTGTATAGTATTTTTAATTTTTTAATCGAACCATCAAGAAACTTACTTTAAACTAGATATTTCTTTTGAAAAAGCGCAGACTTTTGGGGGCTTTCGAGAAGGCTTTGCTCAGTGTTTCTCTACGTAATGTAATCCGGAATTAAGAGATCTTAACGGTTGCTGACATAACCCAGAGAATCAATAACCCAAAGTTTTGGGAAAAAAGCCTACCGACCTGGTGAAGATTGGCGCAAATTAAAAATCACGCAGATTCACCTACTACTCTGCGTGTTAATCATTAGAATTTCAAATCTAAACATTGCTTTATAAAACCTTGACTTTGAACCCACGCACTGTTTACATCATCTCTGGCCGGGATTGAAAATTAGTCGCAATATTAATAGCGTCTTAATTTTAATTAAATTCACAGGCTAGTCTCGTATATTTCCATCGCTCTGAACGTCATGAGCAAAAGCGACCAGCAGAAGCTTTTCCGGTCGGGTGCTGATCTACGTCAAAACACTAATTATAATTTTTGGCTAACGCACAGTCAACCGATATCAGGGAACATATGATGTATATATTATATCTCTTAATTTTTGTTCACCACATATCCACCCTGTGTGTACACATTATATTGTACTGCAATAACAAATATATAAAACATTTGTTTCAACTATTGCGACCTATCAATCACAAGAAAAGAATTTCAATATTGTAGCTAAGTTTAACGCGGGGCGATAATTTATTTGGTCTATTGTTAATATTTTTTTTCTAATCAGCGGATATGACTGTGTATCTCCCCGCTTCATAGCATCCGATATGAGGGACCTTCCGGCACCAATATACTTATTGAATGAGTCAGAAATGGTTAAAGCACATTATGATTGACGCACATTGTGTAAACCAAATGCAATATAAGATTGTGTAATGATAATTAACAGCGTAACAACTTAGTGTTGTAACAATTTCATTGAGAGTCTTTTGAGTCTTTTGTCTTCAATTTCTCACGAGTCGGAAGATGATAAAGCGTTCACTTGTCCAGATTATATTTGCCCTCCACATGACTGCCGAAACATAGCAATGATATATTGATAATATGATAGTGGTAGATAGTTAGGAAGGCTAGAAAAAATGTAATGTAACCGGAACCAGCGATCTCCGTGCTACAAGGCAAGTTAGTCGCTAAGCCACGGAAGCAATTACTATATCATATGATATAACTTAATTGTCAATGTTTTAATAGTCTCGTCTTGTTTATAGAACAATAATCAATTTCTGTAATCGAATGAGCATCGGTTTCTAAAAGATTGATTTCAAATCCGTTCCCCTTGAGTTTTTAAATATGTTACTTAACGATTGCTGCAATTGTGTAATCCTCGGTTTCGCAAAAACGATGCTCACTGTTTAATTCTAGTAATCGTAGTCATTTTCTTGATTAAAGCGCTTTTAAGATAAATTAAACTAATGGATTTTTCATATTTCTTAAATTAAACGTACTTATCTTAACAGTTTAACAGGCTTGCTGATGTTTAGTAAACACTGTTAGTTGCAATTATTTTCTACTCTCGATTTATCGCACATTACAAACGTGTACGTAATCTGTGATTATGTATTTATTACGGGTGTGAGTGTTTCCTTTATATTAAAAATATATTATTATTTTAAAGCACTGCCTAATTAAACTCCGCAATCTAAATAAGGTACTGGATTAGTAACTTTCTACGGAAGCAATAAAAATTTTGGTGTGATTTTCGCACATTTAACTAATGCGTTTACCGTTAACCATTACATTTTATCATTTATTACTTTACTCGTGTGAAAATAGAAGTTAAATTTGCGCATAAGAAGTTTGCGCTCGGAGATATTATTAGTAAGTAAATCACACGGCGTAAAGTTTTATTTGGGTTACGTCTTATAATCATGAATCTTGGTACAGGGAGAGAAATATTTACCACGCATCCACATGTCGTACCGGATATTGAATTTTCTATTGATTGTGACAATATTTACTTTTTACTTAGCGGAAGTGAAAGCATTGCAACCATTATAATGTTATTGCTAATTCTTTTAAAAATATTATAAGTTAGTTATCGAGTCGACCTATGGATGATATTATCATCATGGTAAGACGCTCATCGCTGGACATGGGTTTCAAAGATTTTCACACCAATCGGTCCTGCGCTTCCAACAGTATTCGGTGATCAACACCAAATCGGTAGTTCAATTTGTGAGGGATTTCGACACTACATCTCTTCTCGACGATGATACTGCCCTGTCGGCCCTCGCTAATTTGAGTTTTAAGTCTACTAATCTTTAGTCCAATTTATTTAAACCAATAAATCGTTTTAATTTTACACGAGTTTAATAGGAAATATATGAGTATACTCGTAGTTGTTTTGGTTAGTACTGGTAGTTAATAGCCGCGTCCTTTTATTTTTGAAAAGAAACCGGCCCAAGCACGCAGTCGAGTGCGTCAGTGACCCAAACGCGCGGTCAGACAGACTCCCGGGCACCGCCAGTTGTTTTGGCGGCCTCGGCGGAGCTGCGCGCGCGCCGCATCGCCTCACACAATATTTCAATAAACAAAACTTTCTCCTACATCCATAAAGTGCGAAGTAATCGATGTTCGTCTTACATATAAAAGATTTTTTTATATACATATTAGTCGACAAGTGCATAACGTTTATTCTGATGATTCACACACAAGTGTTTTGTGATTACCACATGAGTGTTGACTATAGATCCTTGTGTAGGATCTATTCTATTCACGAATTTAGTATGCTTATCATTAATTTTTGGAAGCTTTAAATTCGATTCCTTTTATATCCGAGTATAAATTGCTATCTATTTATATCGGACACTTATCTCGCTATCTCTGTAACCTTGTAGTTTGTTGTTTGTTGTAAATTGTTCTACGTATGTATGTACGTATAAATTCCTATATCATATTTCCATACCTTTAATTTTTTTGGCCTTTGCATTTGAATGTGTTTCTTTAGTTTAATTGGAACAGCAATTAAATTTGTGCTACATTATGTAACTTTCACTCTTTTCTACATACCATTTCTAATTTGGATTGTGTGTAATTTTAGTTTTGCACATGCGTTGCCTACAAATTGTTCTCTTACTATTCAAATGGGTGTAATCAAATCACTGTTTCACTTTGCATTTAAAATGTCTTTTTGAAATAAATAAATAGCGTGAAAGAAATTTACGTACTGAAATTTTTTCCAAGTTGTGAAGATTAGAATAGATTGCTTCAGTCGATTACATCCATTAGGACTACATAAATTTATTACTTTGCCGCTACTAAACAATTTTGTTTGAGGAGAGGTCAGGACACATGTGTCTTCCCGCCTCTAATAAAACTGTTTACGCAATGTTCATTTCGAAGTAGTTTATTCCAGTATTAGTGTAATTGATACGTCGCGATGTTCCTATCTATTACGAAATTATAATTAAACCGACAAACCAATCAGTTATCATCTACACTTGAATTCTTTTAATATTTTCGTTAGTTAAGTTAGACAAAGCTTTCAAACGTGTTTCGTATCCGAGCAGTTATAATTGATGTCAAGATTTCTAGTCTCTCATTACATTCTGAAATTTCAAATTATTATTTTTGATCTAGTTGATATAGTTTGACTTGACATAGTATATTATTTTAGCTGTAGGTGTTGGTTATAAATTTGATGCCTATTCCGCTTCTCTATTTAATATTTTGTCATATTCTATCTCCACCGGTAGTACCTGTTTTCGTTAACGCAAATCTCTTTGAAATTTCTCTTCTACTTATTAGAATTAGGTTTTTGTAACCTTTAACATTCCCATCGTTTGCTTTGGTCAATGAATCTTTATTTACTGGTTTTGGCGCACCTACAATGTTTACATACTTCGCCTCACGTGTGATGCGTCATCTGGTTGATGGTCGATTGTGTTTACCGACGTTCTTAGATCTGTGCTTGAGTCAGACTGTGACCGCGAGATGATAATAACTTGTGTGCACGGTCAGTCAGTGCGCGCCCGTCAATCCGTTCTCACTCGCCTTTGTGTCGCTTTTCCTTCATATTTTTATTTCCCTTTGTGCTAACCTACACTGTTGTCTAGCTATGTTTTCTTTATATAATTTATCACGTTAGCAACATTGACAATGTGTGGTTCTAAATAGTGCATAACGGTTACAAATGGAACGCAACGACATCAAGGATAACCAAGTGCATTACAAGTGATATTATTCTAGTCAATGATGTGATATGACTGGACTTGTGTACAAAATGTTTTACGAAGTTATAATCGGTTTCGGATTGGTGTTGTATCTTCTATGGAAGTATTTTTCGAAACGTAAGCAGCAAACTGTTCACGTCGATTCACGTGTAAATAAAGAAGATTGTTTGGCAATCGGTGAAAACAAGCTCACGACTAACAATGTTGGCATTGTTCAAAACAATACGTTAAAGTGTTTAGAAGAAAAATCGGATAAAGTTCTTTTAATTGAAAAGAATCATCTTCAAACGACTATAGTTAACAATCCTGAAACTTTTATCTCTGTGAAATCACAAGAACTCGAATCCGAAAATGTACTTCGTAACAAAAACTATCGAAAGCGAGTTAGCCCGCCGAAAGAACGTCTAACAGAGTTTTTGGAGAAAACTATTCTTAACGATGATAAGTTACTATCAATCATACAAAACTTATCCTTGGATAAAACGGAATTGGAAACAAAAAGTTCAATAGATTTACCTGTAAATTCATCATTAGAAAATGACTTATTAAATAATACATACGATACAAAAGATCAGGAAGTTATAAAGATTAAAAACGATTGTCCATTCGATAATTCTATAGAAACTGAAATAAATGGTTGTACGTCGAAAGTGAATAATGACAATGAAGACAACAAGCCTTATTTAAAACGACTACAAACGCAGCCGCAAGGTTTTAACTTTGTTTCTGTTATTGGAGAATTAAAAAGTAAAACTAGATGTGCTAACGGCGGTCTTAAGCCTGTTTTCAAGAAGTTCGAAACCGACGCCGTGGACAACGTTCAGGCATGTCATCTTTAATTTGTAACATTGTCCAAAATTATTGTTATTAAAATCATTACACTTCGCTGCTATTAGTAACTATTTCGTAAACTTGTACGTTAGGTATATTCACAACAGTTTTGAAGGCTTTTCCTGTTACAGCCAAAACTCAACACAAACTGAATTGTACAATATTTTTCAATTCCCGTTCTTTATGCGTAATTTGCATTATTTATGCGAGCATTTTAGATATATGGATTCGCAAAATCTGTGCGTTTGTTTAAATAATATAACAGCCGTCGCCATTCATGGGTCGATTACTGTTTATATTCAAGATATTTTATTTGCGAGTATATAAGACAGCGTATAAACAAATCTACACTCATTGTTATTTTCTTTGGCTAGTAAACTAATGATCTAATGAATACTTAATAATGAAACTTAAACATCACTTTAAAAAGGCACGATCGATCGTGATGAACTTTGTGTAGATGAAAATGTTTATAAAATCTTTTACACTCGGTGTGAGAAAGTTACCGTTAACGCAAAGTTAAAATATAAACATAACGTGTGATAAAACATTGAGTTAAATAAAACATTCGTTGTTTAACACTGAAACCTGTCCAACGCTGAAAGATTTACATTTATCACAATGAATATGTTTTGCCATTAATATAATGTCATAATGATTTACTAGCGACTTCATCTCTTATCTGTTATTGTCACTAATATAGGACGAAGCCAATTATTTATGTATACATTTAGTATCTACAACTACTGCGTGGTAGTAAATAGAAACAAGTCTCACTGGTATACGTAACCTGAGTATATGTAAATACGTTTCAAAAAAATATCTCTAACATAGTATAGCAATATGAAAAAGCTTGCAATGTTTCGCTGAACATTATAATGATACGATTTTTTTTGTTATTACATTTTTTATTTGTGTTATTTACATGGTCATTATGTTAATATGGTTAAAATTCCTTAAAGAAGTATATATTGTTTAATTATTCTTAGTAACATACATTAATAGAGTAACACTTTAAACTCTATAAAATGTAAGAAAAAACTTTCTAGACTATTTTTGAGGATTAAAGACTTAGTACTACACATTGTTTAGTATTAATAAATGTATGTTTATATATGCTACAAATGACGCTATAATTATGAGGTCTTTTAATAAAACTTTACTGAAAGGTCTCTGCTGCCGTCTGGGTGGGTACCACCGCAGCTCCTATTTCTGCCGCCAAATAGTAGTGTGCTAACATTACTGTGTTCCGGTTTGAAGAGTGTAGTTAGTGAAATTACTGGAGTAACAGGAATTTAAGTAATTACTGGGGTAACGAGACTGAACACCTTAAGTCTTAAGGCGACGAGCGCAATGTGGTGCAGTGTGTACAATCTTAACTAGCACCACGTTGTCATGGGCAAGCGTATCACTTATCATCAGGTGAACGTCTTGCTCGTCTCGTCGCATAGTAGTATAAAAAAAAAAAATTAACAGCTTACATCTCTTGACGAGCATAATGTGGAGCAGTGTATACCATTCTAACTAGCGCTACATCGTTATAAGGCAAGCGTATCACATATCATCTGGTGAACGTCTCGGAGTTCTCTAATAAACCTGAAAAATAAATTACTAGTGACTTTGAATAATATTTTAAATTAATAATAAATAATCATATTCATAGAGCCCTCGAATAAACATTGAATTGCATGATTAATCAACCAAGTAGACAGAGGTAGTGTTTCATGTGACCTGTATCTATTTCCACTTCAGCATATTAGATTATGTCTGAATTGACATCTTATACCGTAATAAACTAATTAGTAATTGAAACTTCAGAATGTCCTTTACATAAAATTTTCGGTTCACTTATATTTATAAAAAAATATTTTAGCTAACTTTCTATTTCTTTTTTGTTACAGGAATCTCTTAACTCGGTCGACGACAAAAAGAAAGTTCAAATAGACGAGAACGAATTGGGCCCTAACATTTTAGCGGATAGAAGAAACAAACTCGAAACCGCTGCACAAGTAAGCCAATCACATTGTTTAATACCACATAACCTTTTATCCTAAGTTATTTAATTACTAAAAGCTTGCTTATTAAAAAAATATAATTATTAGAAATGTTAGCGATTAAACAAGGGATAACAAAGTGTGCTGTAGTTTCAAATTGATAATATATGAATCTGAATTTAATGGCAATTTAAGTGCTAAAATTTTGATAATTCTGTAGGAAGTCGTTCTGCTCATGTTTATATCTGAGTCATATGCTTTTTCTTCTAAATAATGATTTCTGATCAACTATTACCAATCTTGACGGACTGGTTGGAGTTTATCAATTGTTTAATGAGTTGAGGTTTACGCAATGTCGTTAGATAATTTAAACTGATATTACGAGGCCCGTTAACAGACTCATCTGTACAATAGATATGAAACTAAGACTGGAAACATAAATATTTTTACTATAAATTTAACGACGTGTCAATAAATTGCACTATTGGTTTTAATTTCATTGAGACCAACTTCTAAATCGGACTCTAAGTTATAACAAGTGCATAATTTTTTTTTTTCTAAAAGATGACGAATTAAAGAATCTTGTGTTAAAAATTAAATATCATTGAGATGGATGATGTATAAAACAGTAATAAACGATTTGAACTTTCTGCATTAAAAAGCAATGCAATCGTTTCTTAAACGGACGATGTACGATGCATTTGGTTTGAATAAAAATGCTTTCATTCCATGCCGATGAACTCGGCATCTTTCAACAAAGCTTTGTACATTGATAGGCCATAAACATGAAGAAATCATATCTCTCCATAACAAATTGACTTCTTATCTTAAACTATTGCCTTTGACTTTTTTTTTTTCACGATCTCAGTTCTTGAATTGCCTTAGCTGTGTTGTTTATTTTCTTCTTCTTCATCGCTACAAGCAGTCTCCATAAGTTGTCGTCATAATCGAGTTTGATATCTTGGTTCTTCCTTTTAGTATCTTCTTGAAAATTATAGAAGTTGTTCGGAATCAATTTATCAGGTTGATTGTGTCGTCTAGTCGTGAGTAATCTCGCTCAATGCAGTTTAAGCGAATGGTTACAGTAATATTGAAATGTTTTACCGTCGGAATGTCGCTTAAATCAATCGTTCGACCTTTTAGCAGGTTCTCCTTTCGAATGCGGCTATCCTTCTAACTGAGAATAATCTTTATTGAATTGTAATAAGGATCATATCAGCGGTATCATCTAGCCCTTATTTGCACTATAAGTATACCGGGTATTTATTAACTGTTTTAAATATCAGGGTTTTGTATTTTATACTAATTAGGTACATTACCGGTTTTCTGTTTCCGTATAACGAAACCCTGTGATTAAGTGGATACAAAAGCTCTCGTAACCAAACCTTAAACGTAATGAGTCACTGACCGCATGATGTGTAATTTGATAAATCAACATTTATAAATACTTTTTGTTCGCTGGGTTGCCATTAGAGGAATATTTTCGCCCTTTGTACGGTAGAGTGATTCAGTATATGGCAACTCGTAGTGGGGGGTATAACGCTGTTTGTTTTAAATAGGTCATGTTGAGATTCAGGTCAGCTTTAAATGTCATTATAATGATGCGGGAATTGAAGCTTTTAGTTAAAATACATTTTCGCTATACTTTACCGCTTGAAAGGTTGACAATGGATTATTTTCTAATGTAAGTTGAACATAATGTTTTAATATAATAAATTAATCTGTATTAGAATATTTAAAATATGCAAGCAGTAACGATTAAATAATAGGTAAATAAGTGTACATTCGTCTAGAATAATCAGATGGACCGTATTAGACTTACAATGGTTCATTAAAATGGCCAAGAAAGGTTAACAGGCGGTCGATGACAAGGAAGGCTTCTGAGGGAGATTATCTCTTAAGACGTTTCCTTGTTTCACGTTTGGGTATGTCATTCCCATTAGTCATGACCGTCTTAATTATTTTTGTTTCTCTTTTTGGTCCGTATAATGGCACGGTAAAGAAGGTTCAGAGTTACACTTCACTGTAATGTTTGTGTAAATATTACTAGTTAGAATACAATATATCAGATAAGTTCTATAAAAAAAATGTTAGTTTTAAAAGTTGGCCAGGCAACGTTATTTTTTTAAATATGTAAAGTAGTATTATTAAATACATAACTCAAATTTGAAATGTATTTCAGCTAAATGATACATAAGATTGTGATCAAAAAATTTTATATTTCTTTGTGTCTTCATCATCGTAGCATCCAAATGGAAAAATCGATTATTATTTACTTTTTTTAAAAGGTTACTCGATTCAGAATATTTTTAATTGAAAATCTATCCATTAGTCTAAATTTTTAGGTTCTATTTTGTTGTACTGAAATGTTGGGGATACTTTGTAATGTTTATTTTATGTAAAACTAACAGAAAATTTTAGTTTGTATGTAGTGTTTTAAAATGTTTTTGATATAATTCTAGGGTTGGCGTAGACGTGTGCCCCAGAGCGATGCATCGCTGTTCACCGTTGCAGGTCGGCTGGAGAGGGACAAGGTCGCGACCGCGACGCCGCCCCTCACTCCACCTCCCATCACGACTCAAATCGCCTCCCCCGGTGTTCCGGCGCCCAACAAGTTTAGGTAAGGTTTTATTTCAACTTCGAAATTATTTATTACAAGTGATGAAATAAGGATAACAAGATGGACTCGGACAGAAAGCTACTTATGTTCAACAACTAATCGTAATCAAACATGCCATGAGTTTTACATTGATTCGTATTGTATAGCGCGATCAATAGTTTTCTCTTGTAACATTTTGGCCAAAATGATAAGACCATGCCTTTTTGAATACATAATGAAAAATATTTGTTCAGCTTTATTACAGTATTTACTACTTGCGTTGTTGACGCGTTTACTGCTTCTCGGTGGTCGTTACGTCTGCCAAGTTTATTTATCAAGTATTTTATTTAAATAATTACGACGGCAAAAGTTTAAAAATAATGTGAAGGGTAAAAGTTATGAAAAAGCCAAATATAAATTCTTCTAACTAAAATTACTATTTATTCAAGTGGCATTACTAAACATAATTGTAGGTGTAGATATACATGCAGCTATTACAAAGCTCTCAGTTTCTTGGAAAACTATTTAGTCATACACAGTATTGACAAATAGTGTAGTTGCTGTAAAATTTGAGTAGAGTAAATAAAATATAAATTCGTCACCTACACAAAAAAAAAATTAAACATTCCATCCCGTTTCATTATTTTATAATCTGTATAAAGTATACTTGTAAAAACCAGAGTAACATTTTTAAACATAAGCCATGTGATTACATTAGCAACATTTACCTGTAAATTTTTCGAAAAATATCTATTAGCAAATTTGTTTCCATAAAATAATCTTACTTGCCCCCCTCCAACGCACAGTTAATAAGAACTTGCATTGTAACATGGAGGGTTGAGAACCCACCTGATTAGCTGCCACTCTCATATTGTAAATCAGCCGTCGTAACAGCATTTGTGTTCCGATTGACAACATACGAGAGCCGAAGTAGTAGTTGTCACTTAACACCTTATGAAATCGAGGTCGACTTAGCCCATTGTAGATAAAAAAGATTACATCTTTATGTAATGTACTCGTATGTCGTCTTTTACCTAGTCATACTTGTGACTCATATATACATTGTATAAAAAGGGAGTTGAACATTTTGATGAAAAATTCAATCAACCCAAAGTTATATACCTATGACTATGTACCATATAAACGAACGATGTATTTATTTATTTTTTGCAGGTCACGTAAAGCGCCGAATTCGCCCACCAACGGCTTCGCCTCGGGCCCTCTCCGCTCTGCTTCGTGCGCGGTAGTGGGGGCTGTTGAAGCGAAGCCGAAGGAAGCACCGCGTATCGACCGAGAGTCTTTTAAGCGAAGCCACTCTGTCAGCGAAAACATCAGTAGGGTCGATGAAAGTTTGTATTACTTTATTATAACAAATTTTAAATTTTACTAAATAATCGTTTTTTTACTTATTCTCTTTGTGTGCTTTATTTGGAAGAAGGTTGATGATAATAACAGCGATTATCGCACATATGCTATAAATGCATACTTTTTAATCAATATTTTCTTCCCGGAATTCTTCCTTGCATTTTATCCTGGAAAGGAGTTATAAAAGTCAAAGAGTTTTATTGGTTGCACTATTGATTTTATTATTACATAATTGTGAAATAATAAACTTATTATGTTATACTTGTTTGGCGTTATCATACTATGTTTTTATAACCTCTGTAAATTGAATTCTTTACAGGCGAAGAATCCCCCGGTGCTGAGAAGTCTGGAAGCGCTGTACGTATTCCGAAGGCAGACGACGAGACCTTTCAAGCATTCTTCGCACCGCTACAAGTGAGGGACAATGAGCCCGCGGACCTTGACCTCGATCTGGACGCAATCGACAGCGGCTCTAGACAACTGTGAGTGAAAAACACACGAATTTAGCAAACAAACGTTTCAAACTTAAACAAAGGAATAAATCTACTGACGGTACGTTCCGTCGCTTAGTCGGAAATAAAATAATGATAACAAGGGTCTTTTTTGGGTACTTTAATTCAACTGGTGTAAAAAAAAAACTTTCATTGAATTTTCCTGTGTTCTTATAGAATTTTGTAAGGATTAACTTACCATTAATTTCCACTGCTGTTATAAATCTCGAAATCGAATACTTTTAGTATTTGATATTTTCTTCTGAACTTTGGCTTTACTGATTCAATCATTTGTTAATACGTGCGCGAATATTTGCTATTTTATGTTAGGTTTTCACACATTGTAACATAAATCTGTACTGGTCAGTCTGTTTTGCCCAATAGTGAGGTGCCTCATCATCATCGGTTTTTATTGAACTTCTGCGTTTTTTACCTAATGCACAATTTTGCATCCACCATTTTGTCTCCGGGCGACATGTGCTTATTTTATTAGAAAATTATAGTAATGTTTACATATACGTGCAGTCTCGCGGGCGAGTGGGCGCGGCGTGCGAAGCGCGAACGGCGTCACGCGGCGTCTCGCAACCCGCTGCGTGCGCTTGCTGCGCGCACAGATCTGCGTCAGGAGTACCTCGCGCAGCCGTGCACGCTGCGCGATCAACTTATCAAAGAAAAGGGTGCGTGTTACATTATTAAACTGGATGGAGCAGTGTTTACTTTATCAGTATATATTTCGAGACAACACTTTTATGTTAGTCGTAAAAGCGAAACTAGCAGAATATTCATCTGATGGTATACGATACGCCTGCCGATTATATTGTGGCGCTAATTAGGATGATAAACGCTGCACCATATTGAAGTCATCGCATTGAGACAAATGTAAGTCTCGTCACCACAATTATATCGCTAGCTATGGTGCTCTTTGACCGGGAACACAGTAATAAATATACACTACTGCTTAGCGGTAGAAAAAGGTGGTACTACGTATACGGTCAGTAAAAGAGATCTGCCACCAGTATTATCAAAAGGCGTTACATGGTTACATGTATCTATTACAGCCACTGCTAATTGCGGCCTGGCAGCCGAAGCGCTCGCAGCATTGGCCAGTAAAGAAGATTTCTCAAACGTCGCATTGAGGAGCGCTTCCGCTACCAATATACCTAGCCACGGCACCAAACCGCTCATGCTGCTGCACGTTAAGGGCAGAAGACGTGTGCAGGTATTGTTTATATGTACCTTTTTTCTATTTATCGCATGATTTTCGAATCCGCGAGCCATGAGTCTGACAAAGCTGTAAAAGTAATCAATAAAACTAACAGCATGAACTTCATTCTAAAAAAAATTGTAAAATCAGCTATTTGACTGTTTTTAAACACACATTTCATAGCATTTTTGTATACATAAAATCTTCATAAATAAATAAAAATTAAGAATCAGCTCTGCAGGCCCCAAGTGATTTCATTTCCTTTAAATATTCTGTTAGATATAATCTTAAAAAAGTTTGTTTACTCGGCAGTAGTACCCTTTATTTGTTATTTCAAACATGATTAATGATTCATTTATTGAGTTGGAATAGTAATTTCAGACATTTATTCATTCAAGCTTTTTGGCCCTGTAAACGCAATTTTGTAACTGATTTCAGTCCCGTCGAATTTTACTATGTTCTATGCTTAGAAAACAAACTATTAGCTATATAAAGAAATATAAAATAATTTGGTTATAGGATTAAGCACTTAGGCATATAGCACTTTAGGGTTGGTCCATGCATAATTCAGTAACAATCTCATTTTAGACACGGTATTGTAAGTGCTAACAATTCAATTAAACTGATTTCAGACAAGACTCGTGGAGCCAGTACATTCAAACGTCAATCGTGGAGATTGTTTCCTCCTGGTTACGGCCGATCATGTATTCTTGTATATTGGATTTTATGCCAATGTTATTGAGAGGTAAATGCTCTAATATCTAAACCATTTTTTTTTCTTCGCATGGTTAGGAGATACGTTAATTTTGTTATTATTCTTCAGGAACCGAAGCACAGACATCGCCTTACATATCTTCAATACAAAAGATCTCGGCTGCAAGAACTCAACCGGAGTTATCAAGATCGACGAACAAACAAAAAACTATACGAACAAACATTGGAACCAATTTTGGTCGCTACTCGGTGTCTCTGAAGACATCGAAAATTATAAACCAGTGGAGGCGGGACATCCGGATGAGGACGAGATATTCGAATCTTGCATTGTTCAAACTAACATGTGTTACGAAGTTATAGACGATGAATTGGTGCCAATAAAGGAATATTGGGGCCAGGTGCCGAGGATCGCCATGTTGCAACTATCGAAAATAATAGTCTTCGACTTTGGCTCAGAGATGTATATATGGTATGGGAAGAATGTACCGCTCGAAAGTCGAAGGAGAGCGGCACAATTGGCTCAGGAGCTGTTCGATGACGGATACAACTATGAAGAGTGCCATATCAATCCGCTAAATGTTGCAGTGTATCAAGGGATAAGAGAGGAATCCAGTCCTCTTGTGAAAACGTCAAAATCCAGACCAGAGTGGACAATACTATCTAAAGTTACACAGCACATGGAAACCATACTGTTCAAGGAGAAGTTCCTCGACTGGCCTGATTATACACGAGTGATCAAAGTGAAACCGCAAGAGAACAAATCAAACAGCGTCGAAATAACACCATGTGACGCCGAAGAAATGTGGTCGAACGAGTACCAGGACCCAGATCTCATACTGGAAGGGTCCCACCTCGGACGCGGCAATCAGTACTACGACAAAGATTCCATGCGACATTACGATATAAAAACGAAATCTGTGTGCAAATGGGTGATACGAGAATACGATTATCAGAAGGTCGAGAATAATTCAGAAGTAGGTGAATTCTTCTCAGCTGATAGTTACATCATTAGATGGGAATACCAAATAACGGTGACCGGAAGGGAATTGAATGGAAAACCTTCAAAACACAATTTAACCGGGAGAGACAGGTGTGCCTACTTCTGTTGGCAAGGTAGAGATGCATCATCCAACGAGAAAGGCGCCGCTGCTTTGTTGACTGTAGAATTAGATAGAGAAAAGGGACCGCAAGTAAGAGTAGCGCAAGGGGCCGAGCCTCCAGCCTTCCTTAACCTCTTCCAAGGAAATTTGATTATTCATCAAGGCAAACAAGGCATTGACCGGAGTCGTTACAAACTTTTCGTCACCCGCGGCAACTTGTCCAATGAGGCTTACTTATTACAAGTGCCGTGTTCAGTTAGACAGCTGCGCAGCCGAGGATCACTACTTTTGATCGACACGGAAAAAGGCTGCCTATACATATGGCACGGCAGTAGAAGCCTAAAGCACACCAAGAACGTTGCCATCGAGCTGGCGAATAAACTGATCGCACGCAATTCTGAATACCTGTTCGGAGATAAGGTTTCCAGTATTAATATAACTGAAGTAAAGGAAGGCGAGGAGCCCAAAGAAGTATTGGACGCGCTGGGAGTCGCAAATAAGCAGTATTATAACTCAATGTTGTCCGGGCGCGAAGTGAGTAATGACGTCACGCTGCGGATGTTCCACTTCACGGATTTGGGCGGTCAGTTCGAAGCTAACGAGGTCCTGTCGCCGTTACGCCACGAGCACCTGGTGACACCCTTCCCTTTTGAACAAAAGGAGTTGTATTCGGCTTCGCAACCCGGTGAGTTTTTGATAACATGTATTAATAAAAAAAAGGTTTAAACTGTTTTGTTCCAAATCGTCTATATTTGTTCTTATCTTTATTTCGCCATGTAGAGGTAATATAGTAATACTATGTCATTTATGTATGGTGACAGCACTTTTTCTGGTGGACGACGGACAGACGGTATGGCTATGGCAGGGCTGGTGGCCGCGCAGCGAGGACGGCGAGCTGGAGCCGGCGGAGATAAATGCCGGTAAATATCATTGTTATACTTCAAACACCAACGACTTTCACTTGTAAATATATATATATATATGTATATTTATCTCAATGTCTATGAATGTATTGTTCCTTTTTTAACAATTTTTGTAGCGTTTGGTTAAAATAATAAAGCTGTAGTTACTCCACTTGTCTGGATATAAAAAACATTTTCATTCACATGTGAAATTAAAATTAAGTGTAATTCCATTGTAGTTAAATAAATGCCAAATTATGCGGTGACCAATGAAATAGTGTGTGGCAATTTCGATCAGAGGCATCCTTTATTAGATTCTCTTCTAAAATTCTATTTACTGAAACAGGTGTGGGCGCATTCGCGGCGCGGTGGCAGGCGATGCGTGTGGCGGCGCTACGCACTGCAGAGGCGTACTGCGTGGCAGCGGGGGCCGCGGGAACGAGAGCGCGAGGCGACGTGAACGTGGTCGCGGCCGGCCTCGAGCCCGCCGCGTTCGCGCACCTGTTCGACACCTGGCACGAGCACGACCAAGCGGCAGAAGCGAACATCGCGGTGAGTATTATACAAAAGTGGTTATGAAGGTGTTTGGGTATTATTATAGGTATTAAGACTGTAAAAATTAATAATGTGCGTATAAAATAATATGCTTGGGCTATTTAGATACATCGTGAATGGTCGTAGTGTGAGCATATCACACCGTGATCGTGTATAGTTACACAAATGATGAATAAAAACAAACTCAGGGCGCTCATATATTTATATTTTATCTAAACGTCCTCTGATACTTTATATTAAGTGTTTTTGGTTGGTGAATATATAAATATCGATTAAAAGTGTTTCAGTATTTTTTGTAAATACCATTGTATAAAAATTTAAAAGCAGACCTCAAGTTTTCTGATTACAAGATGTATGATATTTTGGTGAGTGGTATATTTATAAATAGATCTACATGTACATATAACTATGGTGCGCTCGCTTGGTTGCTGCACTGCACATTGGTCTCGCACTACGACCGGCACTGTACATTGCAGCACGGATACAAGGCGGGCGAGGTGATGTCGGGCCGCTGCGAGCTGTCGCGGCTCGCGAGCTGCGACGCGCTGCTGCCGCTCGCAGCGCTGCAGCGCCGCCCTCTCCCCGACCACGTCAACCCCCACCACCTCGAGCGACACCTGGCCGAGCCCGATTTCGTGGTAAGCGCTGCATACGCTGCATGTTTATGCAAACCTGGATGCGTAGCACACCACAGCGTTTAGTTCTCTCAGTCAGAACACTGCAAATACTTGTACATAGACGGAAACATCCAACAGGTAACACTTCTAGAACGTGTATGTCTACCGCCAAACAATATTAGGTATACTTTTATGTGTGCCGGTTTTTGAAAGCCTCCTTAGCTAGTAACTTATTACCATATCGGATTTGGTAACTTCACCAGCTCCTCGTTGTTTGTACATAAAAAATAAACACTCAATGTTTTATACCCGTAGCAATTACTGAACTACTTAAAGTAAGTAACAAAAACTATGTAATTATTTGTAAGGAGCGCACAATGCTTGATTAGCCTTATACATAACATTTTATTTTACAGGTATTTGTGGACACTTGCATATTTACTTTTTTTAAATAATCATAATGTACCGATTGTAGTGTTTATGTATGAGAATCTTGTCTCTAAAAAGAGCTTTATTAATTGCTGCGTTCGCAGGAGGCTTTCGGCATGACCAAAGATGAGTTCGCGGCGCTGCCCGCGTGGAAGCAAACCAACTTGAAGAAAGACGTCGGCCTGTTTTGACCCGTTGGCGCACTTGTCCTGGCGTTGCGCGCGCGCTGCACGCCGGCCGCGCGGTAAACAACGCGCTATATCTACGTAGACGATAAATTTTTTGTACAATCGCAGCTATTTCGTACTTTTTTACTGAATTTGAAGGATTTGATACAAGTAGTGGTTTAAGGCACGCTTTAAAATTGTATAGCGAAATTGATACACAGTCGTTTTTGTATTAACGGAACGTAACAAATGTGCTCACTATATATATGTACCGTTATAAAGCTCACGTGATATCTTCTTTTGTATATCCGCCGTAGAAATATTGATGGAGAGGGTTTGAGGAGGATAGGGTACTCCTCTCTTATTAACACGGATTTGGAAGGAATTGTATGTGGAGTAGATTGATAGCTTTTTGTCCCGTCCATCGCGTAGATAATTTTGTATATAGGACTTGTTTTCATATTTATTTCTTTAAGTCCTCTCTTTATTTGTAACCTTTTTTCTATAACTATCCTCTCTTTCTTTGTATTATCTTTAATTAATATTTTGTAGAAATCGTCTCTTCGGAGTTTCGTAGTGATAAATACGAGGGCGGGACGAAAAGTCTGTTTAAAATTATTGGTGATATTTTTTCCCCATTCCATTTGGTATTACCGGCGTTCGTACTGCGATTGATTTGGTAATATCAAAGCGGAATGCAGTGGGTTAACGTAATCTGTACAAAGTGTGATTATCGTTTGTACAGTCAGCGAAAGAGGGCACGCAAAGTAGTGCATTGGATTTTACATTTTCTTGTAAATAAAACTTAAGAAATTTATTTGGGACTCTGTAGAGCCCATCTGCGGGAACACTAAGCGAGCTGTTTATAAAAAAACTAAGATTCATTTAAATTGTGCTAGTGTCAACTTTAACACTGGCAACAGGTTCGCTGATTAAAGCGTTGCCAATTTTTTGACGTGTTTTTAACTGCCAACTTAATAGGTTGTAACATTTTAAAGGTCATGTAACACTTAACGTACCTAATCGACATTAAAATTTATTAATTTACGTACCTATAAATATGCCTCGGAAATTCAATTTTTTGCCTTTTTTGATATAAATATATATTCACATAAAGATAATACATTAATAAAGGAAGGCTGGAAATTTAGAACAAAGAAAAGGTCCCATTTAAGTGTAGCCTGTTATGACCATAATTCTAGGCAGGTTATTAATCCTAAGTCTTCAATTTATTCGATAATTTTGCCAATGTAACTTTTTCGCAGACTGTACCACATTTAAGTATATATACGTTAACTACTACTGTTATATATATTTATACGCTTTAGGGTAGGCTTTTATGGTCTTCGGATGTTTGAATATTTATACAAATCGTAACTTGTGATATTTTGCGCCCCGTTTTAGGCGATTTATGACTCTAACACTTATGTAGAGGGTCTGTATTGTTGTACGAGTTTGTATAACGGTTCGGCGTCCCGGGGCAACGTATCTTAACACCATCACATATCCTTACTACTCATTAGCTACTTTTTATACTGTGCGTTAAGTGGACCATTGCGAGTGTAGTGCTTCGTGTTTTACATCTGGACATAGTTATCATACCGGTGTCTAGTTAAGTTCGAATAAACAATATGCTTTATACTATCGTCGCCGTTTACAATCGGTGGAAGATCTTATGTATTGTTATTTAAAGAATAGTTTGTACTTCATTTTCTATAAAATTTTACTGCAAACTATGATATTATCGATCACAGATTTCTTTGTGCTGGAAGGCCTCCTGGGTAGACCATCAATGCGATGAGGATCATTTCCTATGTCCAGAAGTGGACGTCTATCGGCTGATTGTGATGATTTCATTACTTCTCTTACACGAGATTTTTTTAATCAAAGTGATTAACGTTCACTATATTAAAAAATACATAGTTTACAATCTTTTTCTTCCATATTAAGAAATATGTGATTTATTTTATAATCTTCTCAGTAAATAAATAGGGATCACGAAATTATTGAAGCCTTCTGATGAACTAGTTCTTGGTCCTTATAATCGAATTAACATCTTTGTAGATTTTAAACTCGGTAAAGAAAATTTTTACTGACTACCAAATTTTACAATGAATTTGAAATTATTTATTCAAAATGACTTCAGATTCCTGAAATGACCGTTGGAAATTTTTGTTGACTTTACAGAAGTAGTGTTACAATTGTTTTGATAAAAAAAACGCAAGGGTTAACAAAAAAAAAATCTGTAGACATAAAGCAGGCGTTTTTGTATCTTAGTGTTACATTGTATAATGCTTATAATGTTTTAAAAAGCGTTTTGTACCGAAACAGTTTACGGCGCGAACTGTTTTTTAACTTTTAGATTTTTACTTATACAGTTATTCTTATTTGTAATTTTATAAAGTTTATTTGAAATTTTCTATTGTCACTTCTATTATTTGCAACAGGTTCGCTGATTTTAGTGTTGCCAGTATTTTAAGGTGTTTTTTTAACTGCCAATGAGTAGTGTAACATTTTAACTATCAAGTCATACCTAAGTTAACGTACTCAGAGTTGACGTTCTAAATAAACTAAACTTTATGCATTTACGGGCCGATAAACCTGTCTCTCAAATCCAAATGTTTAACGTTTTTGCTTTGGTTGTGTTACTTATAATTATTATCGTATTTGAGATTTATTTTGTATTATAATAATGATGTAATAAAATGCTAAATTTTATCAAACCTCTTTTATTTCAAATTCCTCATCTATTTGGTTTTAACATAATATTAAGTGATTCCTTTTAAACCAACCAACACAATGAGTTTTTAAAAATTCAACGGAGGGACCTTCACCTGATAGTAATTCATACGACTGTCCATAATTGATGCTAATTGAATGATAAACAATGCAGCACATTGTGCTTGTAAACTTGATGTTAAGTTTCGTTATCCCAGTAATTTCTCAAGGTACAATGTCTTTCAAACCGTAACACACTAATGTATGCACAGTACCATTTGGTGGCAGAAATAAGAACGGGGGTGGTACCTTCCTCGACGGTCCCCGGTGAAAGCCCTACCACTAGTAATCATCATTAATGAATAATTATTCCCTGCGTTGAGTAAAATAATTGCATAATTATGTATGTTTCAATATTGATGAAAGTATAAGTATATAGGCAAATAGGCTATAGTATGAGTAAGTATAAGTATGAGTTAAAGTTCACATTATATATAATTGATAAACTCAGTATGAGCATTCTATTAGGTTCAAAATTCTTGTCAAAATTTTGTTAAACAAACCGGATAGTTAACGACAAATTACATAAACAGGGACAGAGTAGGGAAATAAAATTTTCTCTTTACGTCCAGACTAAATGACATCTTTTTTCTGTACTCCGGAATTATACCCCCCAAAGTTATAAATTAATGCCGCTAAATAGCAATATTATAAAAAAATACTGCGTTGTATTCTCAATTACTGGGCTAACGATATATTATAAATTTATATAATTTCTTTTTACTCGTGGCATCGAGAAAACATTGGATAAAGCGCGTATGTCTCGTTGCTAAATCTTTCTATTTAATATTTAGTGCTCGTTTTAGATTTTAATAACATTGTTTTGATGTAACACTAAATTGAGGTTTACATTAAAAATGGGGTGAAGTCTAGAAACTAATTTCTTTTTAACTTAACATACATTTTAAAGATTTTACAAACGCTGTACATGTAAATGATAGTTTAGGCAACAGATTAAAAATATTAAATGAACTAATGTACTATTTGGAAAGTAGGGGTTTCTAGGAACTTTAATTCAAATAAATACCCCTAGAAGAAGATTAAAATGACCAAAGTGCAAATAATAGACAAAGTAACGAATAGATAGATAATACGTCTCATTTATAACTCATTAGCTACATCACAAACATTAATAGTAAGTATAAATTGAGATATATATATAATTGACAGTGGTAGGTCACTGTCTAGCATCTAACTAGATACCACCGCAAAGCCTAATTCTACCGTTAAACACTAATGTGCGAACATGTGTTCTGGTTTGAAGAGCGTTGCAGCTGATAAAATTCCTCGGGAAACGAGATTTAACATCTGTCTCATGTCGGCGTGAACAACGTGATAAGCGTATCACTTACCACGGCGGCTTGATTCATCGAATCAAAAAGCTAAAACTATTCATATTCAATAACTATCAGATAAGTATATAATGCTTGAAGAGGAGTTTTATCGTAACTTGGACACCGGATGTGTCTCTCCGGATTACTTAAAGAACTGGAAAAATTTTACTCAACCCAACGTTCACCAACCAGATGGTATTGCCTTTGTTATTGGTATGTATTTTTATTACTGACCCTATGATAGCTATAGTACCTCTGGCGTTAAAACTTTTTGTGGATAAAAGTTTTAACAGCCTTTGTTTCGCTTCCCTTTGACTTACTCGACATTTTTGTTTGAACAAAGACACGAGGTCCGTTTTCATACTAAAAAAAACTCCAGTCGAGATCACGTGTGTTCAATTTTTTATCTTTCTGAAAAAGAAAATCATGTTTAGGAGTGCCAAATAAAAATTTTAAGAGCTAAAGGCTTCAAGGAACGATGTAAGTATAAAACGTAGCTATTTAGATTTTTTTTAATCTTATTTATAAATAAGATTAAAAAAACACAAAGTAAACATATACATTAGTTACATTAATGACAGATAATGTCTTGAAACCCTTAGTAGGTTTGTAAAGACATTACGTTCTCTTACATATTACAAATACGTTTATATACAAAAATAATATTACGCACATACTAAGATTATCATTAACTTATTTATACCTATACTTATTAATGTTAATCCACCACCGAATTTGTTGTGACCATCACGACAAATTCGCGACAGGTCAAGTAGTTAGAGTCACATGTTTTTATATTTATCATCGGCCGATAGATGTCCGCTGCTGGGCATGTACCACCACCTGGGAGTGAGTCATGTATTCGCCGTCTATGCTGATACCACGACTTCTCCAGTTGGAGAATAAAATGTTCGATATAAAGATATTTGGAATTCCAAAGCTTAGAAACGTCTTCCAGTGCAGTTGTGAACAGTGTAGGCTATATGACCTTGCTGAGATTTTTTTATTCTAGGAATCGAAGAGACCAGCGAGACGTTCACCTGACGGTAAGTGATACGCTTGCCCATAACAACATTGTGCTAGTTAAGATGGTACACACTGCACCACATTGCGCTCGTCGCCTTGAGACATAAGGTGTTAAGTCTCGTTACTCC
>DWMX01000446.1:0-27013 GCA_018246375.1 Byasa alcinous
CACTGACTCGCAGAATTGGGAGACCGCCGACCAGGACACCTCGCTGCCTACCATGGCGCGAACCACTGCCGGCAGCGTAAGGTCTCCGCCTACTGCCGCTACGAGCGCGGCTCTGTCCTCACCCCATCGGGGGCAATCGGCTAGAGTGTGCAATGCTTTTTGTATACGTTATGTAACCAGGAAGTACACAGGATCACAGGATTAACAAATGATTCTTATTCACAACATACAGAAACTATGTTAAAATGTACTGAAAAGACATTTGTCAATAAAGACTATGAGGAGAAAAGTATATATTACTATATTTAGTACACTATTGTATAAAATGTAAATAAGTACAATACAACAGTACCTACGTAAAAATCTAAATATCTGTGCATTATTACAAATGGTTGTAATATATGGGTGTTCTGCACTCGAGGCAGACAAAGACATTGTCTGGTTTGGCGTCTCTGGTACTAACAACATATAATTATATGCAAACGCGGTGAGGTTTTAACCGCATAATTTTAAACATTGGCCATGAGTTTGTGGATGGTGAACGCCAATTAAGTCGACAATTGCAATCTCTTAAATTGCAATGACAAGTACCCAAGGCGTAAGTACATGTTCACATTTATAAGATTGTTATTTAAATTGCTGCAAACTTCTTTTAATATATTTTTATGGTTATTTTGTTTAAATTTTAAAAAATAACATGAAAACACAAAAGTATTGCATAAAACTTTCATTACAATCGGTAAATCACTTTTGGTGATATCCCATTACTAAGTATAAAATATTCTTTATATGTATCATTTTAGTAAAAAAATCAATTACTGCTATTCGTTGACGAAAGTTAACCTATTAATAGTTTTATGGCTCCTATCAGATAATGTGTATTAATAAATATTTTTGAAATTATATCATTAATAATTACGTTAACTTAGTTGATTACTTTTAAAGTTATTTTAAAAAATTACACTGTTTTTAAAAATGTTTAATCGTTTTTTTTTTTCATGAAATTAGAGATCATGCCATAAGAAAATTAGCTGGTGTTACAATGCATAACCCATAGCACGTTGTAGTTATTTTTAAGATTTTTTTTATTAAAATTCAATTGAAAGGTTAAAAAATTGCAACTTTAAATGTAAATGCTTTAATCTGTTTTTTTTATTTTATTTAAGTTGATCAAGGTAAATTAGGAATTTTTTTGTAACAGGTAATAATTTAGACGCACTTGTCTTGATTCGCGCCAGAAATGCGTTACATGTCAGAACTGATATTAACATCGTAATTATTTTGAAAGATTTTGTTTAAACTGGCTATAAAGTTTTACATTAAGTACGTCAAAATATTTTCAGTGTTATAATATCCAAAACTTATTTCATGTTAAATTGTTTGATAATACAATATCCACTTGCTACCAACTCATTTATTATGCTTTTATGCATACCAAGATTAAATATAGGTTTTTAAATTAATCGTTAGTTGTAAAGGTACATAGTAATCAAATTTCATATTATAGTAATGCCGGAAGATGCAGCGGGTTCTGACTTGGAAACGATGCTCGAACATCTGGAAGATTTTGCTTTAGATACAGAAAATTATGAAATCATACAAAATGCATTGGAAAAAAGTCATGGGAACATTAAAGTGCCGGTTGTTGAGAAGTTATTAACTATTTGTGTCCATGACTTAAAACAGGAAATGAAAAATGCAGTCAACACATTAAATATTGTTGCTGCAGTGTTAAAAAAAATTCATGTATGTGCAAAACTTTTATTTAGTTATAACCACATAATATTTTTTAATTTGTATTTATTTTGTAAAAAAATATTGGATAGTGTTAAATTTTTTAAATTATAAGTAAGCTGCAAGACACACAATTTTTGTAAATGAAATGGTTTTAATATTTAACTGTTTAATATTTTTATGAAACGAGGAATATTTGTTACTTCTATAATCCACTTTACAGTACATAATGTTGATAATTCTTGTGATTTATGTAAGTGTAAATAGTTGAAGTTAATTATGTACAATTTCTTATAGGCAGGAGAATTACATGAAACACCTGATCTTGTGCCATCAGCGATTGCTGTCCTTCACATTATCAAAACAACAGCAATACATAAACTTGAGGAGCTTAAGAAGTTATGCTTTGAAATTCTTCTCTTGTATCCCAATGATGTACTCATTAGTTTAGCTGTATCTCATTCTAAAGATATAATGGAAATTATCAATTTGTACTATCATCAACGAGTTCCACTTGAAATGAGATTACAGGTCTGAATTAAAAACTACTGTATTATATATTTATTGTATCTATACTTAAGTTATTTAAAGGATGTGCTAACATTTTGAATAATTAAATTTTACTTTTTCAGCTTATAAATATAATATTTAAAATACTGAAAATTTTGCCTCCTGATAAACTATCATTTTTTGTCAGGGAAGGTGTAGATTTATGGTTCACCAAAATGATACCAACAGTAATGATGTTCATGTCTTCAGACATTAAAAATACAATGCCATTAGACACATTGGAGATTTTAACAGAGGAATTAATTACCATTGACTATGCTAATAATCAAAATTGGCAATTAGTCCTGCAATGTATTTATACACCACAGAAGTAAGTATCAGTGATGCTATTTCTAAATCTAGTTAAGAATTAATGGTATTAAATTGAAAAAAGTATGTTTCTCAGATACCCTACAATTATGAAGAATCTTTTGGAAGCAGGTAGTGACTTGTGGTACAGATTATGGATTATATTCATTAAATTGCTAAAAAATCAAATTACTAAGAGTATCAGCTCAGTTGGAAGCCCTATCAACTCTATGTTGCCTGTAGTAGAAACTGCTTTTAAAATGAATGTGAAAAATAGATGTAGAGCTTTTCAGTGTTGGAATGTTTTGATTGACAATTTTTCAACTGAAACTAATGACACTTATGTAAATAAAAGGCTGAAGTTATTGATTATTCCACTTGCATCAAATAATGCAAAAGTAGAGGAAACAGCACTCTCAAAACTAAATACTTGGTGGCATTTAATAAGACAATTTGAAACAAAAATTAAAAATTATTCTGAGATGGTTCTTCTACCATTTCTCCATTTTTGCTTTGGCAAACCTGCTGTACCTGAAAAACCTGTATTTGCTCCTGGACTGCTCACTGTTAATACAAAAAGACAAGTTTTGCAAGCATTTGCAAATATCGGGGGGCATATTAATTGTGATTGTAGTGTTACCATGGCCAAACTACACAGTAAAATCCTCAGTTATGTATTATTAATTGATCACTGGAAACACTGGACTAATGCTTTGACAATGACTATAAGAATATGTGTAAATGATAATAGTGACACAGTATTTCAACATTTTAAATGTATTTGGAAATCAGTTATTGCAACAATTGTAGACATTTCTGATATTAATGTTAGAAATAATTTGTTTATTGAGATTTTGACTATTCTCGAAGTACTGCTTCAGGTAAGTAAGAAATATAAATTAGGATTACATTCTATCTTTGTTTTTTGGCTTATCTATGATTTTTTTAATTTCAGAGTTCACAGTGTGACAAGTTGGCAGATTTAGTATTCACTATACTAACAAATACTATTCTTGATCACAATAAAAAAGTGCAGCCATTATTTAAGGCAGGGGACAATAATACAGTTAATAAAGTTATTTATTTAATACTGAACCCTTCTCTTGACTATGTGTACACAAGGTATTACCTTTACATATATAATGGTGGTTGTAGTTATAATAAAAAGTTTTATGCTTTTTTAAATTAGATTTATTCAAAGCTTAAGTAATATTGTTTTCATGATCATTTTAGTTTATTGTTTTTTACTGTTGAAGATAAACTACTGCCTACTCAATTGATTGATAAATTTTTAATTTTTTTACAAATAAAAAAGGTGTTACTTTACTATTGCCATTGATATTACATAATATAAAAAGAAATAAAAATTATATGTGTAGAAAGATGAACAAGGTGTACATATTTCAAATGTAGAACTGTTATTTAACATCTGTAAAATTTTGCATTAAATTTGTAATATTATTCTAAATACAAAAAATCAATATGGCATTCCTGGTTCAGTTCTGGCGCCGCATTTGGGTGATCATAGGCTTTTTTCAAAACCACCTGCTTGCCTGCCATGACCCTCATATTGTAAATCTACCGTCATATCATTGCTGTGTTTGTGATGACTATAAGTGAGAGTTGGAGTAATTTAGCCGGGCACTATATACTATTCAAAAGCATTATTATTACATAACACCATGTAAAGTTGAGGTCAAATGTTAGCTTGTTTGAAGCTAAATAAACCACTTTTGCTAAATGTTTTTAACACATACATGTGGATGGCGTTAATAATGTATAATATTTTTTTTAGATATGATGCTAAGGAAATTATACACAAAATAATTCCACTAACAAATTTTTTTGCTGAAGAATATTTAAACCTAGTTACAGGAAACTATTTAAAGAAGTCATTTGTTAAAAATAGTAGTCTTATATTTTGGACTGCATTGTCAATTTCACTGTGTGAATTGAAATGTGACCATCAAGAAGAGACATTACGCACTTTATTATTATTGCCCTTGAAATCAATGAACTTGTTTACATCGGTAAGGATTTTAGTATCATTTCATCCTACATTAAAAATGTTATTAATAGAATTTACAAACTCTGGTGGTAGAATCTCTGTTGCTTGAGACTTTTGAAATAGATACCACAGCAGTTTCACTTTCTGTTATCTTAAGTGTGTAAACATTGCTGTGATCCAGATTAAAGGATGCTGTGACTGGACAAATTACTGGGCTAACACAACTCTTAGCTTTTTATGTCTTAAAATGATGTGCATAATGTGATGTAGTCTATTCTTACTAACACACCACATTGTTAATAGCGAGCACATTACTTATCATTAGCTAATAATGATGAGGAGACTTGTTAATGATATATGTCTTGGTTTCAGGTTGAAAGTTCTACAACTGCTTGGATATCATTATACAAACATGTAAAAACGACACTAAAAGGGTTTTTTGCTCTTGATGAGGCTATATATGACGCATTATCCGAACATAAAATTTCCAGTACTACAAATAAATATTTTATGTTTCTAGCATCTCTAGCTCTTTTAAACAATAATAAAATTACAAGTGAAAATGGTAAGTTTATTTAACTTATTTTTCTTTATTTTGATGTGAGACCTGTGTCCAGCAGTGGATTGTCGCGGGCTGATGATGGTTTGAATAAGTGTCTATTATCAACTAAATTAAGCAGACAAATAAATATAAATGTAATTTTAATGTTCTCTATGGTTGTTGTTATAACGAATACCTTTAATTGGATAAATAGACATAAAAAAACTTCAAAAAGTAATATTGACCTCTGATATAGTTTTAAAACCTTATACACGTTTTAAAGCTCAGAAGTACTCATTTTGAGTATTTCTTATTAATTTTATTAGAAAATATCTGAACACACATTTATAATTATTTGTTAATATAAAACTTTTGCAAAGTAAACAGATACACAAATCAATAAAATTAAAATACCAAAATAGCTGATATATTGGGTGAAAAAAATATTTTGAATGAGTATTTAACTCCTAACTTTGTTACATTCATTTTCTATTTCATAGTTTTTTTAATATTTTCAGAGGACCTTATTTGTAAGATTACTGAAATATTAGACTATGCTACTTATGATACTGATTACTTCTTTTCCAAAAATGACAGCATATTTTTTGTGGAGACTCTCACTTTAATGCTTAATAATATCACAAATATCAATAACGAAAAATTGGCTAGAACAACTGTACTAATAATTAAAAACTTTTTAAAAATTACTTTTCAATGTAATGAAAACAAAAATGTAAGTATTATTAAACATCTAATCACTGTGCAACATTCAGAAGAAAAAAAAGTTGTGTGTACTATAATTTTATCTTTCGTTTCAGGATGGTCAAGTATTAAACTTTATTGTACAACTTGTTGTGCCTCTGAATTTGCTATTTAGCAAACAAGTTTATAGTACTCTGAAATCACTTATCGAAGAAGAGTTAATAAAGTTAATGCCTTTTCTCAAATTAAGTGAAAAGTACAAGAATAATCTTGAAATAATTAACAACATGGTTGGCCAGAAGACGAATGAAGGTGAATCAGCAGTTATATATTCCAAAGAATCCAATGAAGTGAAAAAAAATGAAAAAATTGACGACTCTGGATGCCGTAATAAATTTATCGAGCCAATAATTAAGGAACAATCAGATAAAAGCAAGAAAAAAAGTTCAGAAGTTGTTGATACCGTTGTAGAAAATGGTGAAGAGTATGTTGTAGTAAACTCAAATTGGAAATTTAATCCGAAAACATTGACAGACAATCAAAAAGAAAAATTACAACGCACGCGAGAAGACATACCCGCTTTGTATCAAGATCTGTCACAATCACAAGACGAATTCAAAAAAGTTTTCACAATGAACTCCATTGATTCTTCAACAAGTAGTAAATCTTTTATAGTAGAAAAAGAAGATGCGTCATCTATATTGAAAAATATGCTTTCTTCTAACGCCGTATTAACAGTTACCGATAATATAAGAACAGAAGACACTACAGAAGAAATCTTAGATAAACCATCACACAGTTCCATTAAAACAAGTTCTGTCGTCGAAAAAAAATTACTTGATAGTAAAAGCCCAAAGTCACCTCGCGTTGCATTAAAAGACAGAGTATTTAGAAATGTTAAAAATTTAATCGAAAAATCGGGTTTACAAGGTGATGCCGCTGTATTAAATTCCACAGTAAATGATAATATACCGTCAACACCACCGACAAAACATCAAACTAATAATAATGTAATTAATTCAGCCCCTTCTGAAATAAACTCCGAAAGACCGTCTCGAGTGAAAAGGAAGCCTAAAAAATTTGAGGACCTTAAACCATTTCTTAGTAAAAGACGGCGAAATTCGATAACTACGAAACTCAATATAAATACAAGCCATCCTCACGAAACAGAGTTAGTTAAAAGTGAAGCAAATTCGCTTAATGCTAATGTTGCTAAAGCAGATAAAATTCACGATACAGCTAATGACAATAATTTACGGGACAATGATGTAAACACAAATATAAATGAAAATGAGTGTGAGAAACAAGATGAAGTTCTTGTAACACCTGAGATAAGTCAAACATGTTTTCAAAACAATGTAATTGAAGAAAAGATATGTATAGGTGATCTAAAAGAAACTAATAGCAATGTAGATATTAAATCAAGTGAGGAACATTCACAAGCAATAAGAACTTCGATGGAATTAGAAACGCGCAATGATAGCGATGATGTAAATTTACCGAATTCTAATTTAAATATGGAGGTAAGCACGCCAAAATCTTCAAATAAAAAGACTGGTAAAAGAATATCACGTATTGAAAAAGAATTAGCTATTGATATGGTTGAAGGACATCCTTTTTTAAAATTGCAGTCAGAAAAAAGATTAACTAGGAAAACAGTATTAGACGTTTCCCCATTAAAAGTCAGAAGAAAGAGTTTTGTTGAAAAATTAAACAAATCAAAAGTTGTTGGTAATGAATCTCAATCTGAGAGTAAATTTAAGGTTAAAAGCAAGTCAAATAGGACTGGTAACGAAAAAGAAAATGATTCATTGGAAAGTTTAACCTCTTCACAGTCCCAAGATATTATAGAAAGTTCGCAAGAATCTTCTATATCTACATTGTCTACATTATCGGCAAAAACTTCCAAAAAGATATCAAAAAAAGTAACCACTTTAACTCTGGAAAAACCTAAAGAAGAGTCGAAAGATCTTCAACAAGTGTTTAGTCATGATACTCTAAATAACTTTGAATTTAAAAATAAAAACATGTCAGAGCAAAATATTGATGATACTGAATTGTCCCGAAATAAGACAGTAATACAAGATAGTGCTGGCTTAGATTATACTGAAGAAATGGACACGGAGCTTCCTGGAAATAATACGAGTTTAGAAAATGGTACAGAAATAAGAGGCGATGACCCAGCAATTGTTATTACTGATGCAGAATCTGATACAGCGAATGCCGACACGCAAATCCTAGACTCGGAAGTTTTATTAAAAGAATCAACCACATGCAACACGCAACCGGTTACCAATCAATATACAGTCTTTTCAGAAAGTAATTGCGATGCTGGTGGTGAGACTCCTTTCGTAGCTACATTAAGTCTAGATACAAAGTTAGTAATTAATAATTCAGATATTTCCAAAATAAAAGATGATGAAACTGATTGTTCTCCATTAAAAGATGAAGCACAAAGGAAAAAAGATTTCATGAATAACACTTTAGAGATATCTCCTATTAAAACATTAAGCCCTGTACAGGAAGAAAAGATATCCTCAACACCTGAAACCAGTAGCGATTTTGTGGTTATAACACTATCGTCCCCTGTACAAAGTAATGGAGAACCTTTTGATAAATCTGATTCACCGGAAATCTTCACAAACGATAAAACCTCGCCCGATAAAAGGGATCAATCACCTCCAAGGGGTGAAATTATTACAAACAATTCTAGTCCCTCGTTATCCTTGAAGAAAAATCGTCCACAAGTAAGGTCTGGAGGTAGAGCGGCTCAAATGTTAGTTCTATGTGTACCCGATACATTACCAACAATAGTTAATCAAGAAAAATCTGCAGAGCCTGAGGATGTTCAAAGGTCGATTGCTACAAATACATCAGCTCGGCGTAACTTGCGAATACTGTACAACACGGCTAACGAAAATAATGACAAGTGTGATAAAAATGAAGACAGTGAAAATTTCCTAAAATTAAAAAGGTCTTTGCCTACTGCTGATAGTAGTCCTTCCGGTCCAATTTTAAAAAGAAAACTCACTGACATTATTGACGAATCTACATTCTCCCCTGTATCTAAGGTAAAATATTTATTTTCTTTAAATAATGATTCTCATTTTTGTCCATATACATGTTTTTTTTTATAACGTGTGTTTTTGTATTTTAGAGAAAAAGGGTTAGCTTCCACGACCCACCAGTATCAACAACGATTTGCGTTAAAAAGTACATTGAACCAAGTGGTATTCGTTCACCTCAGAATTCTGCAATCAAACGTCTGGAAAGGCAGTCGCGGGCTTCAGTTAACGTGAAATCTACAAAGAGGCTAGATAATATATTTAAGCTAGATCGAGTGTTGACGAAGGCTGTCGAAAGTTTTATGGACTATGATACATGTATAAATGATGATAACATTGAAATGAGTTCACTTGAGCAAACAACCATAGCAGAGGTAATAAATACAAGTGTTTTAAATGACGTGGATCCAATTTGCGCAGCGCTAGTGAATTGTGAAGATCCTATAAGTAATATTGCATCAGAATTATTGTCACCAGTTCAAAATTTACAGCTAATGAAAGAATTTGAAGGAACAGTACAAACAATCGGTGACTTGGCTAAAATGTCAGAATTAGAAATTAATAGATTGTCCATCAAATCTCCTAAACTTCAAGTTGCTAGGAAAGCATTAGCCGATTATGCTTCCCAAATAGAAACACTGAATGGTGTTGAGGCCCATGAAAAAGAACTTATGATTAATTCCGAGTGTGAAGGGCAGAGTACTGATTTATTATCAGACAGATGTGTAACACCAGAAAATAAACAGAAAGAAGTGAGTAATATGGGGGTACAAACACAAGCGCTATCATTAACATTAGCTTCAACACAAACTGACTCTTTACCTATTTGTAACACTGCTACACAAACTACAAAACTAGAGGAAGAATCTACTTCAAGTGTAATTTTATCATGTCTGTCTGAGGTAAGAAAAGCTATTTTTTACTTAAATACGTAAATTAATCTGACTGTGACTATCTGTAACTTAAAAATAGCAATATGATGCTGATTCATCTGAATACAATAATTATCATAATGCAAATGAAATAAATATACATGGCAGTATTTTATAAACCTTCGCTTTTAATTTCAACTTATATGCCAAGATTTAGTTAACTTATATGTCAACTTATTTGCTAGCATTACTGTGTTCCAACTGTCAAAATATGAGAGCTAAAATATTTTGGGCAAGCTTGCATCCATGGCCACTGTATTTCAATGTCATGTGAAACTAGTCAAGTGGTGGTAGCCCATTGTAGATAAATAAAGAAAAACGATTTAAAACTTTTGTGTAGAAATTGCAGAGATACTTAAATCATATAAAGATAATTTTGAATCATTGAATAATAGGGGTAGCCTAAGTTTCTGTTTTGAAATTGTATTTTTTTTTTCTTTTTACTACTCTTTTAACTTTATTGCTCTTTCAGAGACCAGATTTCGTCGGTAGTTTGTGCAAGCATCTTGACGAATCTTCGAAGCAGGAGATTGCTAGCGATCTGTCGCTAACCGCTGTCACCAATACGTTGATGAAAAAACTTGATACTCCCAACAAATTTAACACAATGAGCGCTTTATTAGACCAATATTTCAAGAGTATCTCTTCGGAGGAAGAGAGCAGTGCTCGACTATCGGTAATCCGAAATTATTTATGCGACAGATTCAAAGCCAAGGACTTAATTTTATTCTGTAGTGATATTTTACGGGAAGCGTATGAGAAGCCTTTCTGAACTAGACTTTACAGTATTGCAGGCTTATTTTTTATTATTACGGCTTATGTGAGCCGTTGTTTTAATTTATGTAAATCTAAAATAAATTCTACAAGGTTAACGCTCGTATTTGGGCTTTTTAGTACGTAGTAAATAAAAGAGAGAAAATAAAAAAATCTAATTTTATTTAATACAAAACAACTTGCAAGTATTTACATTATTCAGTCATGAAGCGGCCATGTGGGTCACCGATGAAATCAATTTTTACATCTATTTGAAACCATAACAGTTCAGTGTGTAAGGCGGTCGTACGCGCTAAACGTCTTGGAGTGCGGGTATGATCCCCACCGAGTTTGAGCTTGTGGTGAAGGAATATAACGTGAGGCAACCAACATGTTCCAAAAACTACTTCGTGCACTTGACTTTCGCCAACTACCTCGTGGCCAATGTGGTGGATAAAAAGCCTTGACTCAACTCGTGAGAAGGCGCGTGTCCCAGTAGTGGGAACGCTAAGAGGATAGTTCTTACATATATTTACATTACACCCATACCATTGACATAGAATGTAATCGTAACAAATGCAATGCACTTTGTTTTCTCCAAAACGAACATACTGATTTCGTATTAGATAAAGATGCTCATGCGCATAATGGCAGCAGAAATTTATCACAATAGTTAAAATTTTATACGGTACAAGTAATGTTAAAGCTTTGTATATTGATGGAGGATATTAAATACGCACTTATGTACAAGATTACTTTAAGGCTACACACACACCCATCCCTGATCTATTACATAATTATCACACTTATCATTATGAATAATTACTTATTTAGAGTTTAGCCTTCAACAGTTTGCTAGATCTGCAGCTTGTTAGCATAGGCAATCGGAAATAGACTTGTTAGCCTACATTTAGACTAGGAACTGATAATGATATAATAAATTATGTATGAAATTTTTTTTCACTCTTCGTCTGATAGTGTTTGAATTATACATAAATATTCTTTATTATCTACGTAGACTACATCTTGATTAAATGTGGAACTGGGATATAGATATTATAAGTCTGGGAACAATTGCACATAATCTTGTATATAAATATTATTATATGTACTTGAAAAATATTTCAATTTCGATAAATTTATTTTTTATGTTCAATAGGTACATTATACTCATTGCGTATAATTGTTACAGAATTTTTACTGTTTCAAATACGAATCCCTGTTTGTTCCCTTTTTATGCACGTACGTATGTAGTATATAACCTTATAATAAAAAAAAAACATGTCTTCACTATGGTAAATAATAAAACAACTGTTTTACAAATAAGCGCAAAAATATTATCTATTCCCAAGCAGGAAAAGAAAAACTTTGGTCCAAACATTGAGCACTTGAAATCAACTTGACATAACTTTGTATGCAACATGCAATTGTTTAGTTACTGTCAGGGAAAACGCATTTCTGATACGTAGTCTAAGTGTTCAAGGTTATGATGAGAGTTGGATCGTCTTGGTGAACGGTTCTTGTGAATATTGTGGTGTGAATGAGCTCGCGTCACTCTGTAAGGCCCTTCGCGACGAGGACCTGCGTCGCTTGTCTTTCGTGGCGCTACCCAATCATCATCTGCATGCGTCTCTCGACTTTTACGGTAATTTTCGCCAATTCGACGGCTCTCTTCGTGACGTTGCCTTTGCCAAGTTCTGTCTGTTTCGTGACCATACAGGTCTAACTCCCCAGAAGGCTGGAATTGGCTAGTGCTTTGATAATTTGACCGCTTCCAACCATCTTCGTACTTCTTCCTTGTATTTCCTTCATTTCCGATTTGCCTCCGCTGTGATTGGTTCGAGCTGCTTTCGCTTGTATCCTCTCCTGACGTGCCGATTCCTAAGTCTTTGTCTTCACCGTAAATCTTGTATACACCATTGGGGCTGATATTTTTCCCGTTAAAGATCTGATCATTCAAAACTAATTGTGGGTGAGGTAAACAATATGGATGCGGAAAACTCTTTTCAAGCTTTGACATTTTAATATCATCAGTTTTTCTTGTACACGAACCCGGTCCAAACAGAGAAAGTAGCACCGGCAGAAGAAACAATCCATGCATAGCACCAAAGAATATTACCATGAATACCATTTTGAAGAAAACTGAAAATATGTAGCTGTCTGCCAGCAACAGCGCCACTACTCCTAGAATAGTGCTGAATGAACCCTGAACTATAGGAAGGCCTAAAGAATACAAACACTCACTAACTCTCTCGTTGGGCGTCTTTGCTTTTGATGCCATGTAAGCGTAGCAAATGTGAGCAGTAAAATCAACCGAAAAACCGATGCACATGATTAAATTGATCATCGATATAGAATCTAGATTAATATCCCAAAGTGCCATATAACCTACAACGCCAATTTCTATAGATATAATACTGAATGCCACCCATAAGGAGCACAAAATATTGGGAATAAAAATGAAGGACGTTATCATCATCATAAGCGCGCCGTAACAGAGATTCTGTAGCGACGTTGGCCTGACAAGTTCGAACTGAAAAAGAAAAACAATAATTTAAAATTTTTGATTCAACATTCATGTATGAATTGTGTGAAGATAAACATTTTACCTGATCGAAGAAAACAAAATATGGATGAAAGACTGAAGCGTTCAAAGGCGACTGTGCCACAACTTCTCTAAGAGCTTTAACCATCTCTTTTTCATGGTTAGTACCACTGATATTAATTGCTTGAATTAAAAACCTCGATGCTACAATTTGGTCTCCAGCTTCATTAAATTTCACGTCTAAAGAAAATGGATTAGCGGAGAAGAGCCACAACTAAAACAAAATAAATTGCATAACATATTTAAGTTAAATTTATAATAAATTTTACCATGAAAACGTTTTGATCCCTTCTTACCTCTTTTAAGTTTTTGATAAAATCAACTTCATTATCAATGGTTACATTCAAGTAATCGTTATTTCTCGATACGTAATTGACGAACGTCCGTAGCCAGGATTCAGTGTACAGAGAGTTGGAGATGTATGATGTATTTTCTAATCTCTGCGTAAGAGTTTCAACTTCGTCCTGCACTTCAGGATCGGAATAATTGTAATTTCCTGTAATCACAACCTGTAAAAGGGTTAAGTTTATATTAGACCAACGGAGAAAGAACAACTCTTTATAAATAAATTATCATCAAAATGTTTCAACAATCTTTAGGATCCGTGAGCATTTAGCTTCCTTTGAAACACTGCAATAATTTTTTTACCTGTATCCTGTAGGGAAATTCTCTGTAATAGAGATCTTCGCGATCAAAGAACTCTACAGAATACGAATCCACTTTAGACAGCTTCCTTCTTTCTAACCCTTCTTTAAGATTTGTCACTCCGTAGCCGGCGCCTGCTAGGTATATTATAAACACGACGATGACTAATGCCTTCACCAAACTGTTGTTGAGAATATTCGCCATAGTGGTTCGAAAGAAAGCCATTATGCAGTGCTCTTTGTTGTCTATGGGATTGTCTGGGTCAGCTAAGTCAATTCCACCGCTACAGAATATTCGGTACAACCACCATTTTTCTTCTGAAAACAAAACGCATTACCTATATTTTCGTTTTTGTTTAATAACAATATTTTTTAATTAAATATTATTTTATTTCCTTAAAATTTACACAAAAGTTGTTGCGGTAGTTTATATGTGATATAATTTATTTTTTAACTTACGTGAGCACAGTCCAGTGCCCTAGAAGCCATGTTTAGCAAAGAAAGTAAGTACAGGAATTGATATATTTATCTATATAAGCGAGAGTGACGCTAGAGTTCTATATAAAATATTTAAACTCTTATGTCTGCGTTTAGTTTTTAAGAAATTGATGATTTACTATGCTACATTATAAACACCGATATCAGCAATTCTTTGTGATGTATTAACATTATTTAATGTATGTGTATAATTACCTTTCCGGGCTCTTGATTCCGGTAGAACTTTCAGCCACGTGATAGTGTGTCTATTTTGTTTCTCACGATAACCCGACACGGCTACACAACCGGCAAAAAAGGTAAGGTGCCATACGAATGTGAAGCATACAGCCAAGCCTTAAAAAATGTTTGTGATTATAATAAAATTGTTTACCTAAAATCATTTGATGTAAAATGTGTCTAACTTTACCCGAATACATGCAGAATATTTGTACCGATGGAAATGGTGAAAAGATGCCGATGAAAAAGGAGAGCATATCCGTGACCGATGTTATAGTTATAGAAACAGCCGCCTCGGAAAGCATCGTTGCCATTCTCTCTGGCACAGGAAGTTTTGGCGATGTTCGTCGCCACGCTGCCAGCATAACGAATGTGTCGTCAATGCCTATGCCTGCAAAACAAATATATTAACTTTTGACCTAGAATAATTGTAAGTTGCCTGACTAATGAAATCTACATTTATTTACCGATCATAAGGAATGGAGCAGCTAAATTTATTCCAATGAAGGAAATTCCTAAATATATCGCACATCCAAAAGCTGCAATTGTCGCCATTACCGCCGAAATATTTCCGAGTAGACCTAACCAAGGTTTCGAACGGACCCAATCTCCCATCATGCAGGTTATTATAGAAAAAATCCCCATTAAAATAAAAGTTGAGCTGAAAAAAGGCACGACTGTCCGGGTGTTTTTTTCTAGTTCGTGGTCGAGAGTTCGTGAAGCGAAGCGGGCTACGGAAATATGTTTGAATCTGCCAGTGTCTTCTGCTACGCCCACTTCGTCGAGAAATGCGTCCTCCCACGCAGCGCCTCTACAATTCAATAGGAACACATTAAGATTATTTAAGAATTTAAAATTGCCCTCAAATGGTGATAACACATAAAATGTATTAAATAGTGTTTATCTCTCTCTTGTATTACATTACTGTTTACTTCGCCGTAATGAAGTTTAATAACAAGTCTTTATTTGTTATAGGAAATTTTTCATATGTTTTATTGACATTCTCGAACGCTGTATTTAGTATTCAAAACCATTTCTCAAAGCGTGTCAAGATCGGTGTCTATTATTTATATTAGGATTTTATTCATATTTTGTTGTTCCATGGAGTGCGACTCTATTAAAATCAAAAACAAGCCGTAAGACTTTTTGTAAGAAAATTAACATAGTGATTTCTGACAAAGAATCCACTCAATAGTTTCGATTTGTTTCCTTTCATATAATAATTGAGGCTACTTACAATAAGTTTCTTGTATTGCGCATATATGAATGTTATTACTACCTACATAAATGTTACAATTTGCTGTAATATATTTTTTTAGTTATTCAGTTATATAATCTACTGTTTGTTTTATATTTATTACAATAGTAATTTAGAATAGTCCGTGGTGTCTACGATATTCTCTTTATTTTTCAATTGAATTCATTCATGATATTATTAGCCTTACCTTTCTTGTTGTAATTTGTTATCTGTCCTAACGAACCACACAAGCTGAACAGCTGGTACTGACACAATTGTGTCATCCACAATTCTAGAACCACCGAAGTAAACCGGAAAAGCGTGAGCCTCCCACGTTACTGGATTAAACATTATTGGGAAAGTCAAGTTCAATTCGCCTCGTTCTACCTATAAAAAGAGATAGAAAAATTGTATGATGGATAGCCTTTGCTACCAGCTGAAACTAAACCTATTCAAAGATTACTCATTCAGTAGTCTCACTATTTAATAATGATGAAAGTTTTACGAGGAAGAATAAGTCATATGTTCAAACGGCTGCGATGAGCTTTGTCATCAATCGTCGATTGTGATCTGTGGTTTTAGTGTCTGTCATTGGTGAGTAATGGTCTATTGTTATGGCTTGTACAGGTACGTAATTTAATGTTCTTTGTATTAAAATATGGAGTTTCTAGTTAAAATACTTCACGAAAATGTCAAAAAAAAAAACCCAACGACATATTATACGGAAAGTCTTCTACAGTATTATGTCAGATAATAATTTATACTATTCATAAAAGTGTCATGTAAAAATTATCTTTACGCGGATTGTCTTCGGATAAAGTATCATAGTGATTGATATTTTCAAATCTTTTGCTGCTTTTGTTTCACTTACCACCAGGTGAACGTTTTGCTCGACTTGTCACTTTTGCATGTGACAAAATACCTCAACTGTCGTTTATTAATACTTTTCCTGTATTATTTAATAGTATTATGTTTGACAACTTGCACTTACCTCGCCAATAATCTTATCCAAATTAAGAATGTCATTGACAAAGCACTGGCCTTCCCATTTCGCGCACTCCTGTCGGTACGTGAAGGTCTCGCCGCTAGGTAATGTCACCGTGATGTTTTGAACCAGTTCATCTAACTGGCGGAGCTCTTTCCAGACTTCGGTTCTCAGCATGTTGGTAATGTTGTCCTTTGCCACGATTATTACACGCCCGAACCTGCCTATTACGTAATATTTATTTTGGAATAGCACCATTCAATTTTCAAACATATATTTACATTTAATCATATTTTCTTAGACTACCTTTACATAAAATCTTACTTGAATTCAAGCTGAGTTATGACGCTGACACGACTACAAGGTTTAGCAATTCTTTTTTTTTAATGAAAACAAATTTTTAGAGTTTTGACATTGTAACACTTTATTGTTACTTCAATATCATTTTATAATATTTCGTTTCTAGTATCACGCGTTCGTACTAAATTCATAGGTGTTATTATATATTATTTATTTAAAACTGTTTACTACTTTTTCTTCCGATAAATTATCGCAAGTTATCTAAACTTTTTTAAATATTTACAACACAACAAATTGAATGTAGACGAATTATAATGTTAATATTTTTTACATGGTAATACTTGCGCAAAACAATATCTTACATATAATGATACAACTAATTAATAATTCACGCGGCTGTTAAAATGTTGCGTGTACTCGTACAAAATAAAATGTTTGTGTTAGAATTTGCCTTTTTTAGATAACGAATTAATTATAAACATAATTCAAAAGATAGCTTAGCATCAAACATACCTGCCCGTGTAATCCTACCGACATTAAATCGATGCGAGTAATTCACTTTGAAATGCTCTTCCACAATTCTCCTTTCCAGTTTACCCTGGCCGCTAACCGGCGAGAACAGATACTCAGGATCCATCTCGTAATGTACACGTTGATAACCGGTGACCATGAGCAGTGTCAGCAGGACCGGAATTATGATGAAGTATCCCGGCTGTTTACCGACGACTAGACCCAATTTGTAGAAGGACCTATTTAGAATGTCGTCCACAATCGTTATTCTGCAACCCATCTGTAATTAAAAGAAATTTTTGGGTGAATTTACAAATTACATGTAAATTAGTTTTTTTCTTGTGTTCTGAGAACTTGGTGGATACGCGGGTTCCTTTTTTACAGGAACTTTGACCGGAGTTAGGTAAACATGTAAAATAAACACAGTGTACATGGTAGAGATAAATATTCAAAATGGTGGTTGGCAAATATTTGCTAATATTATGTTTCCTGTTACAACATTTAAGGAGACTCAAAAATTGCCTTTTTGCGGCGTATCAATACGTTTCCTAGAAAAAAGTGAACAGAAATGCCTGTATTTACAATCCTTAGTAAAAATAATCATTACCAGGCAGTCTTTATTAAATGGTTTTGCAAGATTTTTCCTGAAAGAACGAGTTTAAAGCGTGTTTAAAGGGAAATGGTTCAATGAAAATCTTTTAAAAGATAGCAAATAAAGGAAAGGTTAGTAGTGTCTAAATCAGAATAAAAATTACTGTTATCATTATGAATACTTTTTACTGGTGTTAGTATTTTTTTTGTTCTCGTATAAAAAACTAAATATGTTGACAACCTAATTTCTATTTTTACGAAGTAAAAGAAAATTTGTCTCTGAAGTACGATTAGTACAATTTACGATAGCACTTTAGTTGTACGTATTTTTTACGGTTATAATTTAAGGAAGAAAACTGTTGAATATGTTTCTTTAATAAATTTATTTATTATAAAACTTAGACAGTTAAACGCATCAAAGCCTTCAGTTTTATAATATTATGATTATCAGTGCGGACCTCCTTGACCAGTAGTTTACAACAACCTTTCACTTAAACGTAGTGCACATTGCGTGGAAGGTAATACGCGTATATGAAATCTGTCAAAATTTACTTTTACGTCCGTGAGTCTTAAAAATAATGCGCTCAGTTTCTCTCTGGTTGGTCTCTGTTGCAGGAGACCGTCTACGTAGGTAACACCGCGTTCTCATTTCTGCAGTCAAACAATAGTGTACAAACATTACTGTGTTTCGATTTGATGGGCGTTGTATAACATCCTTACTAACGCCACTTTATTATGAGCAGGCGTATCATTTACCACCAGGTGAACATCTTGTCCGTCTCGTCACTTCGTGGTCACTTAGAACGTCACAGTTTTTAAGAAAAAATACATCGAAGAAATATATAACTTGTTTCGCAAAAAAAGTAAATTGATATCAAATTAAGTTGTTAAGGCTCAGTTTTCTTAAAATATCAAAAAATCTTGTTAACAAAAATAATTAAACAATTTAGTTGGGTAAGTTTATTGCAAATTTATTGCTTTTTTGTATATTGTGTGGTGCAATTCGAAAAGGAGCGGGTTTAATCCTCAATATGTTTGAGCTTCCGGTGTACGAAAGCATCGCGAAGAAACCGTGATATCCCAAGTTGCTGCTGTTTTCGCGGAAATGTGACATTCACAACCTGCACTTGGTCAAAATGGTGGATAATTTCCTTGACTCACTCCATGTGAGAAAACGACCCCGGTCTCAAAATTAACTGTTTATTGTTATTTAATAGAGTTATGAACTTGTATAAAAATATTGATGATTGGTTATATAATTATGTATATTTATATATATAACGGAGTGCAAATGAATAATGAATTGTAACGTTATAATGTGAACGCTCACCCACGACTTAAACGATAGCAATTGTCCAAGGAGATGTGGGCGAAGGCGTCCGGTGCATCATCATTACTTTTGAACAGTATTATAAAATGGAACACGACCATTAAAATAGACACTATTTTAACTGCTTTAAATGCTAATCAAAGAAGTTTTGTGCTTGCGATATGATATTTAAAAGAAACGATCTAGCTGAAATGTAGACTTTGACATCCTTAGTGGTTTGTGAAAGTAAACACCAGGTCGACGACACATCGCATCATGCATAGTTAGTTACGAAAGGTATAACGTTATACATATTTACCGATTATACGTAGATTCATCATCCCATTACATATATCATATTTTTGTTTGGATCGGACCTGTTATATCGTTGTGCGAATTTTAGACGTGTGTACATCAAACTTAACATTTCTATATCATTAAATATATATGTAATCCATACTAATATATTACAATCTTTTCTTTAAATAACTATTTTAAAAATTAATAAATGCAACAAAAATATAGAAACGAGATATATATGTTATAACGTAAATTATATTTTTATAATCTACTTTCAACTTTGAAGGTGTAATTGGCTTATTAATTATCATTTAATTGAAATGTAACTTCATTTCATTGATAAGCGATTAAAGTGTAAATTTATGCCTCGTAATTAAAATTACTATAGAAGGCCTTGACACCGGAAATTTGATACTTGTAACTTTGAACTGACGGTGAGAAATTTCGCAAAATGCTTATTCTTTCCATTTTGATGACAAATAATAGGCAACAAATAACATATTTAGGCAATGTACCAGCATTAAACAGAGTTTAAGTATTGCAGTTAATCTTTGTTTAACTTGTTTTGTTTTCTCTTATTAAACCACCCTTTTACCCATAATTGCTGAATTTATATTTTAGATGGATAATTTAAAACGATTTTTATTTTATCAAGTATTAATGACAGTGAAACTTCTTTAGATATTTAAAATAAATAATTTAAGTAATTTTTATATCTTTTGTATGTTATATATTACATATCAATATTATTTCGAATCACGTATTGCAAAACAAGAGAAGGAAAATCTTTAAACAATGCTTTGTTCCTTCCGTGCTTACTGGAAACAATAATTGCCTGTTCATTTGCATGTAATATATGTCTATGAGTATTTGTTCAGCCCATAACTGGGTTGCATATTTGCCGGCTTCCATTCCGCAATATTATATCGCAACCGGAGCGTACATATTAATAAATACAAACAAAATATAACCTACCTAACGCTTCCCGATAGGATACATATCAAATTATTCGCGCTGTATAAATTTAAACTAGAATTCCGTAAATATCGGTACAACAGCAAATTGCCTATATAAAAGAAGTTACTAGGTAGCCGGGATCGAAATGCCCTACCAACCTAAATCATTAAATTGTGCCCTTGAAATGGAAACAGTCCGTGATACAAATCCAGTTAAAACTTAAATAATAAAGATTAATATTTTATCATGTAATATTAGAATGAACAAATCAAAAACAGATCGTTCAAAGTCCACATTAAATAGTTTTAATTTTTTTATCTACAATGCGGTAACAATCGTTCTTAATTTCACACTGTGTTAAGTGACAATGAGACCGTCGATAGAGTAACGTATTCGCTCAGAATACTGTAGCTCTTGTTAACAGAGATACTACAGTAATCCTGTTATGGCTTAGATTATCAGTCAGAGAGTGGTAGTCAGCGTGGCTGGTATAAATAGCCCTGCCACCAAGCAAACTCCACAAAATATGACCATGAATTAATGTTAGTAAGCAAGTGGTTATTCACTGAACCACGGCGGTACTTAAAATTCCTGTATAATTAGCATAAAAAAGCTAGTTACAGTATACAAAATAGTAAAGAACTAAATGTATCTATTTATATTTTTTTAAGAAATGAAAAATGACCACGGCCGACTTTGCTCGGTTACGTAAAAATTGCCATATTTGAGGCCGCTGTTTGTGGCCACGTTCTCTAAACGGCGACGTAATAGTGTACTTTATTCGTAGCTTTAATGACCGGCATGTAGCGCGTCGTACGGTTGGGAAACTGGCGCGTTGCAAAACTATACGTCCTTATCGACGCTGCACCACTTCCTGGTCGTCCTGATATAGCTTCAGCAATGTCAATTAATTAAAATACTTCGGCGTTTAAAGTCATGTTATATTAAGTGACAATGAAATTCAGGGATAAAATCACTCCGTACCATATGGTTCTACCTTATAGTGTTCACCGCGTATGTTCAGAATCGGAAATTTATGGTCGTCATCGTCGAAAAGATAGTAAGCACAAATTTTACTTACTTAAAAACACAGAAATGTTTTTGAATTCTCGAAGGCTTATCAAATGTTTTTACTTAGGCGGAAATAGAGAGATAACTTGAGTACAAGTCTATAATAGCATTTTGCTATTCGTTGTTGTTTTGAAAGAAATTCTTCATCAAGCGCAAGTTTTTCAAATAAATTTTACAGAAAGTGCTGTTTCATTCGCCGCTGCAAATCTATTTATAGTAACTAGTTCATTTATATCGCCTTAACCGGTTTCTTACAATGAATAGATTTAGCCCAAAAAAATTACAACTGCAATTTAATTTACTGAGTAAAAAAGGCAACAGACGTTCATAGCATTTTTTTAAAACAGTAAATCTGCATATTATTTGAAATTTATATTTTGTAATGAGAACTAAACAATTCCCATTAACAGCATTTGTTACACCAAATAATTTTTTAACATTAAAAATATGCCCGGATTAAAGCGAATTGTTTATAAAACGCATTAACCGAGGAGTTTTTTTGTTAAATCACAATGTTCCATAAAAGAAAAGATTTAGGTTTGAATCCATTTTATTATTATCCTGCATTCAAACGGCGAGAATCAAATAGATATTATTCTCATTACATTATGTAGACTAATGCTTGACTACGATTTCACCTAAGTGGCTGTAGTCTTTCATGGTAAAGCACTAGAGGTAGAAGTAGCCTATTCACTTTTCTCTTAATAGACATCTTTAATAAAGATTTTTAATTGTGACATTCACAATGTATTTTAAAATTATATTGTTTATGTTCTTTCGAAATAAGTAACATCAGAAACACCATATTTACTTTTCTGGTATGTTAATACAGCTCCACTTTCACAATGTTCCAGACGTCCTCCTAAGTGGGCGTTTGTGTCAGACATAAATAACATTCTTTCGATATTTTTTCTCTCAGACAAGTATCTTGAATAGTCAAGTTCCATTATGTGTGATGATACCGCCTGTGGGTCGCTAAGGCACTTAAGCATTACCCATGATTTTGTGTTAACTTTTACGGTTCTGAGATATAATTGGTTGAATGTTCTTTTAACAGATTTGATAGTATCAATAAAGAAATTATGTTTGTATTTCAGATTATTTCGAAAAACTAGGACTTTGTTCATAATACCAAATGGTTTTGTTTTTTGTCTCAAGTTTAAGACTAGTTTATTAAAAATACTATTAATTACAGGTGAATGTATAAAAGGAAGTATAGCTTCAATTATCCGCCCCGTTGGGAAAACACAGCGGAAAACAACTGAACCTAAATTTGTGATCATGCATATTAAAAGATTGTTAAGATACCAATGAAAGGAATAGGACGAGGTCGCGACGAAGGCCGCAACGTGGTCGGGTTAAGGCAAATGGTACTACGAGGTTCTAACGAGGCTGAACGGGTGTTGGGTGCTTTCCTTAAGCAGCACCTTCTTCCGGGTAAGATACTCGGAGTTAGAACAAACTTCTAGAAAACAATTTATTTTTAGTTTTGTAAAAATTCTTATTCAAAATATTAAAATCTTTTATAGTAATAAATTAAGTATAGAATTTTAATAAAACTTCTTGTAAGAGACGGGTGAGAATATCGTTGCCGTCTTTCTATCGTCTACGTGTAAAAGGCGACTAAGAACGACCAATTCCAAAAGAAGAGGGGCTTTTTCTCAGGCCTTTAGTAACGTATCGCGCTTGCCAACTAAGTTTGCTGACAGTGGTAAGTACAGTAATTATTCTATTATTAGGAATGCCGATGTTCAAAAGTGAAAATCGTTAAACTTGATAATGATTGAAATCTTTGTTATTCACAAGAAAACATTGAAAGTTTATATCATCATTTCTTAAAAGCTATTTTACAATGAAGTTTGCCATATTTTGTTCAATATTCTAAACCAGTTTTCTAAAAATTTAAGTGTACGAAAAAACTTTGTTAATACTTCAGTACTTGAGACCATTTAAATAAGTAGAACGACTTATTGTTAAATATTTGTGAAATACTACTCCGAAATTTCTGGTTGAATATAAATGTTCTTGTAATTAACTGTTCTTTGGTGATAATTTTCTTATCGACGATTCTATAGAATGGACGTTAGGAAATAACGAAATAGTTTTGCACTTTTTGCGAAAGTACAGCAGGCGTGTTGACCCAGCCGAGATTGCTTTTTACTTTGACTGTCGCGGAACTAAAAAAAATATGTGAATATTAATAATAGCCCTGTTAATGTTCCCACTTCTGGGACACATGTTCTTGGAACATGTCGGTTTGCATGATGGTTTTTGTTCACCGGAAAGCTGAGGCTCAGTGGGGATCGATCCCGCGCCACTTCGAGAGCTTGTAGTCTTCATGATCGAGTGCTTGGTGTATTCACCACGTCCATCGCAAAAAAGATACTTCTTATTAATAATAAAATTCACAAGAACATAAGTTGTCATATTTGTATTAACTGATATGAGAAAAACTTGTACAAGTATACTTCTTCTTGCCAATATATCTCGATAACACTTGATTTTAATTGCTAAATTGAAACATCGTTGGGTACATATGATGAAATATCTTTTTTTTTTCTCCATTATAAGTATCTTTTATGACAATGTAGATTTAATTTTCTTCAACGGGGATGTTTTGGACTCCTGATTTTTATACTTATTAATCCAATTATAATAGTAAATAAAATGTACCTACTATACTATAAGTGCATGGTAAAATTTTTCAATGATTTCCAATTATCTAACCTCTATCAACGGAGACGTAGTAACTGCATTATAATTCAGCTAATAAAATTGTTATTCCTACATGTTGGACCTTCACGATAGTATCTGTGTACTTGTTTACAATACTAATTAGGTAATCGCATCTTAAAAACCTACTTAAACTTACATCTACATGCTAGCAGATAGATAAAAACGTCTATAAACTCTGCTTTTAAAGTAATTGTTTTAAACTTGTACCTGTTTTTGAAATGGAGGGATCGTTTTCGACTGAATTTTCTGACAGATAGTTAATAAAAAACAGAAGTATTAAACAGATAGTTTCAGAAAAAATTGTGAACAAATTTCGATCCGACCAGGCACAAGTTATACTACCATCAAGTACTCACTATTTGTCTCAACTAATGTTGTTACAAATAAAATTAAACAGATTTTTTTTAAATAAAGTTCCACAAGTGCACGTTCCAAACCAATAAAAATTTACGGTTACCATTACAAATTTACCGTTATTGTTAGAAATTGTAAATCTAGATACTAGACATTGAACGTTTTATATATAAACAAGTGATTCCGTAGTACTAAAGTATTTTGTCATTATTGTTCCTGAACTTTTTATTTAGCGAGGAGGTATAGACTTAACAGCAAACGGTGCTGTTGGATAATAAAAGACGTTTACCAAGTTTGCTTTGGATCGTCAAGGTGTCTATTTCGCGACGAACAATGAGGCAATATACCACGGCACCCGGAGCAAATTGAGACCACATGGCTATTTTAAAATTGTTACTTGTCACTGGTGTATACTTAGTTCATTTGAGTGAGCATGTGTCGTAAAATTTAAGTGAACAACCAGTGTTTAAGTAATACTACTTAAAAAAACCTTTCCTTCTTACAATTATCGAAAAATAAGCAATAATCTAAAAAAAGCTGTTTACGGAATTGATGTATTTACAAAACTATATATTTTTATTGTCATGTTAGTTAAGGTTACAAATTGACAAACAATAAAATCAATTAGCACATTAAGATACAAAAGAAACGTAGAATTATGAAACGGTACTAAAAATTAGTAGTATGGTGTCATTAATTTGAAATAACGTGTGGAAGTGATTTTAAAGATTCTTAATGCGAATGATGCATTGATCAAAGTTATAATGAATCGTGAACTTAAGATGACGGACATTCCAGTATGGATGATTGTCATACAAATTGAAAAAAATATCGCTATTAAATTTAAGACTTGATTAAAGGGAAATACAACCCATTGAGACTACAGACTAGAAACTATTGGGAAATTGTACCTATGTTTTCTTTGAATTCAGAGGAAGTGCATGTTTCCAGACAGGATTCTATAATTACATATACAACAGCTGATAAACAAACAGTAAAATAAAACAGCTCTCAATATAAAGCTTCCTAATCTATTTTCTTAATTTCTGTCTGGTTCTATTACTAGGTAGTATCTTATTAACTGCGAGTTAGACCTGCATCTGTCTGCAAAGGGTACAAAATAATATCGCTCACTTTAAACACCTGTACGTATAATTATAGAATTAGAAATCTATCGCATAACAAATAGACCGGAGAAATATGCTTCCCACGCGTTGATAGAGATCAGTGTTGAAGAAACTTGTACCCAACTTTCTTTTCTTTACCTTGTACCTATAAATTCCCATATTAAACAAGACAGAACAGCTTTTACTTACATTTACAACTTTGTATTAATAAAAACAGTTTTAACCATGTGCCACTAAATGATATGGAGATTGTTACATTTTCTATTAATAATGGGAGAAGATAAAGAGAAATTTGCACAAATTTCCGAATATGATAGAAAGAGAAAATTTAAACTTTAAGACAATTTAAAGCGTAAATATAATTACTAAATATTATAAAATTCACACTAACAACCACTAAATTGCGATGTTAATAGATTTAAAAACTTTTACAAATCAATTTGTAAGAAAATAGCTTGAAACAATATTATAAATTCTTGTTGTGTACGATGATAATTGATTATAAACGAAAATGTGGGTTACTATTGACGTAGGCAGACTTCAATACCTTACTTTAGTACCAAACGGACCGTTACAGTTTCCGTTTACCTAATTTACGTTTCCCCATCCTTATATGACATTTGTTCTCATTATTTGTTGTATTATACAAATTAAGACTCTTTAATGTAGAATTTACATAATATGCAATAGATAAATCTAGAAATATAATAAAAAATATTTGCTTATTGTGGTTTGTAGTCGCCTGATCATTTTAATTGAGCCAGTCGCTGCGAATTCGACACACAGCCTATAAATACCACGTGCAAAAATATTTTTTAAATGCATAAACTTAAGAATATGGGTCAAAATAACGATAATAGTAACGCTTTTTTACTAATTTGCAGTGTTTTATATTTTTTTTACAACAGAGGTTATTTCTGTTGTAAATTTACCTTGTGTTGCGACTGGCCCATGTTGGCAAACCGTCAAGGTCAGTTAAA
>DWMX01000447.1:0-26996 GCA_018246375.1 Byasa alcinous
TATATGTATAGTAGGTAGGACTGAGAATAGGCCGTAAACTATTTTTTAAACTCTTAGTCATAAGGATGGCCCACCGCATATTTTTTTTAATTTTATTTTATTTCATAATTTAGAATTAAAATACATATAACCCTTAATTTTCACCCTTCTACCACCAATCTCCATTTTTAATAGCGATATTAGTACTGTAATAATCTTCAGCATTCAGTTATGAATCCATCAGTACTCGTTAACTTAGTATCTTATATAAATCGGTATCTAAACAAATATATCAAAACGCCTCGCGAGCTCCCGCCAAAGTTAATAAAGTAAACTGAATTTAAAACATTAATGGCTGGTGTTTTGTTATTTTTATATGCCGTTATAGTCTCCATTCTTCTTTCAGTCATAGACCACATCCTCACACTTACAATAAGTTATTTGTTTTTCATTTAACATGCAAACTATTCACTAGAAATAATTTATATGGAAACACAACGCTTGCAGGGTCGGCTAATTATATATATTAAAAGTCTAATAGTAAGTTTCAATCTTTATTTTTTTCATGACAGTGTTTTAAAAACGTATCGTGATAGTTCTCTACGTGTTCACACGTCAGCGGCGAGATAACGCGTTATCGGCTACAGTAATTATTTAATTGGTTAAAACAAACACACGAACATTGCGAACGATGAGTCCACTTATCATCTCCAACTAGAAATAGTCAAAACTAGACAATTGTAGCGTATTTTTTTAACCAGTACAACGGGAGATGTTACATCTTGTTAGTAAAACCAGCACCATTCAAACTGGAGCACAGTAATGAACATTATTGTTTGTGGTAACTCGGTAGTCTTCGGCAATATAGACCTACCACTATTAAAAAATAATAGATAAGAAAGAGGTTCTTACGTGTGCAATCCTTTTTTCTTTATTTACCATTTCATTCCGGTGAAGAAAGTGAGGAATACATCATATTCTAAAAACAAGCTTTCATGGATATGCGTTATTCACCAACTCGCATTTGACGAGAGTTGTGACTTTGAGTATCAATTTTCTTTTTACTGTCATGTGATCGTCCTTTTTGTAATGGTGGTGATGTTAGCTCTTTAGCAGATTGTTGGTTTTGATTGCAGCACCTCGGCGAGCAATTCCGGGGCGTACACTCTGCTCGGCGAGAGCTGCCCAGAGCGAGCCCGGGGACGGTCAATGCTGCTTTGCACCTGCTCACTCATGTGCTCCCAAGCGGTAGTCGCTGGTAAGACCTCATTCGTTACTACCTCATCCTAACTCAACGACAGTATACACAGTTGTTTTTTTAACATATACTTATAAAATTAATTTATCTTAACAATCCCAGCACGGTTACAACAATAAGGTTACGTAAACAATGTCAGCGCGAGCGCACGCCGTCGCAATGCGCAAATAAACACAAAAATAAACAAGCGTTTTAAATAGATTTTTGGTGTACAGATAATGCAAATGTTAAATTTAAATAATATTTTAAGCACGGAAAATCATTTGTTTATAACCGACTTACAAGACAAAAATAAGTTTATCATCATAACTAGACTATCATTGTTATCGGTTGGTGTATCACTTACAATCTGGTGAAAGTATTAAAAAAAAACTTTGATTTTTCCGTAAATGCATAAATGATATGATATACATAATGATATAATTGTTAATTCAATAGCTATTATATTTTTTAATTAAAAATATTTTCTTATGATACCACAAGATGGCGCTGCTATACCTTAAGCCTAAAACTTCGGATCGGCATGAAAATGCTGCAAATTAACTACACAATTTCAGTTATAAAGAGAAAGAATATTATATTGCCCCCAAGACGCAGCGGCTATCCTCCTTGCATTTTAGTATAGTGATAACTCTTTCGAACCCACTTTACTATCATCCCCATGTTATTAATCTTTCCACTGTAATGCTATTTTTTTTTGGCTGCTACATATGAGAGTAACAAAATATTCTTCTGGATTAAGCTTCACAACGATCATCTTCATTGTCACTCACTATCATGTGGTAATAGAGTCAAGTGTTCACTCATTGTAATGTTGTGTAAATGTAGTAAAAAACTTATGAAATCTTTACGTATTCCGTCTTCAGTATTCGCCTACCCCATCCTACCTTTGAACTTCGTGTACTGGATCGACTTCCTGAGTATCACGTACCGACCGTGGCGGCTGCTGGCGCTGGTGATGTCGCTGCCGTGCGCCGCGACTGCCTGCCTTCTCCAGTTCTTCCACGAGAGCCCCAAGTTCCTCGTCGTCAGGGGCCGCACCGATCAAGCTCTCGAAGTACTGAAAAGTATTTATGCTACAAACACAGGAAACTTACCTAGCAACTTTCCTGTAAGTAATTTAAACTATTAAACATTTCATCACATGTATTATAATTTTAAGTAATAAATAATCATCTGCCGATGGAATTCCGCTGATGAACATAAGATTCCACCAAAGACTACCACTCTAATTGGACTTGTGCTGCCTGCTTCTAGCGGTTTCTCGCGACCTTCACCAGATCCTTGATCCACCTTGTCACGTGCCTTCCAGCAGGATAATCTAGGACCTTATTGCCTCATCGGCCATCAGTACTTCAAGCAATATCCCCTGCCCATTGCCACTTAAGTTTAATACTCTTATAATAGACATATCATATAAAATATAATCTGTTTTGTATATCTTAAGCATCTGACTTGTTCTTCAGATCACAAAACTGCTGCTGGACGAAGATCATACAAAGTTGAGAGAAGATTCGTTCGTAAAGACGATGTGGGAACAAACAGTGGCCATCTTCCGTCCGCCGCTGCTCAAGGAAACCCTAAGACTCTTCTATCTCGTAACCATCATTTACATGACGTTAGTTTACATTCATAAACTTTTTATAAAACAATCTCATATTTTAGTTCCTCTTGATGGAATATAAAGTTTCTTTAAAGATTTTTTTCTTTAAAGGATCATATCAACCTCGTTATAAAAATACCAAAAAAAAATTACATAAAATTAGAAAAAGTGATAAATATTGCAGTTTAAATGTTGTTGTCCAAATATGGGGATAACGCTTCTGCTAGTATACTTTGGATTAGACCAACATCCATAATGCTAGTTAGTACATGACGAAGGAAAACTGTATAAGCGATGAAATAAGAATCGAAAAAGAAGTCCATAAAAAATTACAATCTCTTTATTTGGCCTTCTCCTATTGAGAAAAAGTCTAGGTAATAAAGCCCACTAGTCTAGAAGTAGCTTATTCACTGTTCTTTTAGAGTTTCCCACGTTATGTACGGATGGAAATATTGACTCTGGCAGAGCGGTCCAATCTCTGAAAAGTACAGGCAACGAAGGAATGAATTCCTATCTTCTGATATTAAAAGGGCAATGGCGATATCAATAGAGGTCCTACTCTCCAAAATGTTTTCAGTAGAACACCAAAAAGCTTGCTTCTCCACTTCAGAAGTACTAACTCCGTATAAATTTTCGTACACAGCGGTAGCGGCTTCATCTTATGGCTGCCGTACATCATGAACAACCTGTTCTCTGTGCTGGAGGTTGGTGAAGGCGCAGGCATGAACTTGTGTACCGTCATACGCTACTCCACACAGGCCAGCGGGAACAATACCGTAAGTAATGGAATGAATGCTGTGATTTTTGAGGTCAGAATTGCATAAAGATGCACTGCTCTGAGAGAAGAGAGGATTAGGTGGTAATTTTCACCTGCTAAAACCGCCATGGTGGTTGCTTTACAGTTTCGAGGACCACGGGACCTATGTGATTATTGGTATTCTGGCAAAGTAGCTACTTTAACTACTGGACCGTTTGATCTAGTTTTACTTTACCTGAATGTGACTTGATAGGTTGTTCATAGATTAAATAAGGAATAATCGATTCAACTGTTTCTTGATCATCAGTTCTTTCCGCAGGTTTATTAAATTGTAATTATATTTAACTTTCTACTAATAAAATCATTTCGTTTCTAGATGATTCCGGAATTGTGCGACGATACTATACAAGAAACGACTCTGCTTTCGGCGATGATGTACGGTGCCCTCGCCAGCTCCTCGAACCTGATCCTCTCCCTCACGTGTGGGAGTAGGAAGAGGACCGCAATGATGGGTATCCTCGTGATGTCAGCAGCCGCCGCCGTGCTCCTCAACCTGGTGCGGATCCCGATCGCCGGTGGGATCTTCTTCTTCTTCTTCCTGATGTGCGCACTGTCTATGGGCATACTGAGTGTTTACTTCGTCGAACTTTATCCTACGCACTTAAGGTACGTATTTTTTATTTAACTTTTGTTAATATGGACGAGTCACCTTGACTATCTCCTTATGGGAGAAACGCTCTGAGTCCGAGTATTGGGAACATTAAGAATGCCATTTTTACTTGACAAAGCGAGACCATAAAACTTTAGTTCACTTATTTAATTAGTTATAATAAAAATAGTTTTTGATATAATTACTAAATAAATTATTATACATAAGTATATTCCTTTTGTTACTAGAGAAACCTGTAATAGAAGTCTAGCAGAGATAGCGTTACCTCTGAATAAAAAAGTAAAAGACATTTTTGTGTTGAAATTTAAATTGCATAAGACATTATCTACAAAATGTTTAAGTGCGAATTTATTATCAATAAAACATTCTTTGTTTCTGAAACTAATGCTGTATAAACATAACGTACGGCTTAACATTTATTTTCAAAGCAAACGGTAACAAGGCCGGGCTTGCAACATGTTATCAATACACTCATCGCGATAAAGCATTGCTATCAATACTTCATAAACGTTCGTGTATTTCAGGTGGCAACATTGCAAAATTCACAATGTTATAACAAATTTGCACAAAAAAAGAAGCCATTAATAAAATTAAACTGAAGTAAAATACAATATCAATTGAACTCAACAGTAACATACCATCATCAATATATAACAAACATCTATTTGTTCAGTATAGTAAAAATATTGATAAACTTAATTACAGATTCAAACTGTTATTAAAAGAAGAGCAAAAGAAAAAGTTTAATATGTTTAAAAATATTCTGTCGCCATTTCCTAGAATCTCAGTCGATTTTTGCGGAATTAAAAATGGCGGTGGGGATATTATAATCAATCTTTTACACATGCTTGTATTGGTATTAAAATACAATTTATAACACTTAAATAGTAAGTAAATAGACCTATACAGCAGTGGACTGCCGTGGTTTGATGATGATGACGAAGATATGATATAAAAAAGATTCTCTCTTTTAATATTGAATAGGTACAACAGAACTATGACGAGAGAATAACAACTGTTGCGATTATCAAATGATCTAGATTTTTAATCATATTTAAATTTATTCGTCACCATGACACGAAGAAATATATCTCTTTAACTTAGTTATTAAGCTTCAGCGATTTTATCATAACACAGTAATGTTTACACTATTGTTTGGCTGTTGTAATATACAAATGTAAGTAGTTAGACTACCGCTTAGAAAATTTTGGAACCATTGATAACATGCTAATAATCATAAACGTTTATAAATTCTATTCAATATACATACTTTTTAGTGTTGGTTTGTAACGTAGTATGTAGGGAAAGATAATATGTTTATCTTACTAGAGGATCTTACTCGTCTATTATGTGTTGGAGATTTACTACTGTAAAACATGCTCATAACGAGGCGCCAGTAAAGATGCTTTTACAGTAACACTTAATTCTAGTAACTTTACAATAGCGGTCTTTCAAATCAGAACGTAGTAAAGTTTGCATACTTCTGTCTGTTTTTTTGTGATTTAGTAATAGATGAAAATGTCTTTTGATTTTCTCAGAGGGATGGCGTCGTGTCTTTCGGTGATGCTGGGAAGGTCGAGCGCGTTCTTGGGTGTGAACGCGATCGGTGCTCTGATATCCGCGAACTGCGAAGCCACCTTCTACGGCTGGTCCGTACTATTGCTGAGTGAGTATCACAATTTGTTTATAACAACTAAAAAGCAACAACACCTACATCCAGCCAATCAGCATCACATCATTTGAGACAGTGTCAATTTATATTTCATTTAACTGTGAACATTACAACAAAATTCATATTTTTCTTTTATTACTGCTGCATCAGTAAATTTTAGTTTAGTCGTATCCGTATATTTAGAATCAATTATATATAAATTAATTATTAAATGACATTTTATTTGTTATATTTGTCAGCGCCATATTTTTTTACGGACTGACTAAACTATTTTAATCATAATAATTAGAAGCACAGAGAAGAGTAAAGAAAATCTTTATGGATATGATATTATTAATTTATGATTCATACATTAGTGAACGCCATAATATTTAATTAATTAACTCGTAATAATTTGTTTTAGCTGCAATTGCGTTTTCGTGGTACCTACCCCGTGATAAGAAGCCCGAAGAGTGAAGGACTCGGACTTGACTGTTTTAGAGGTATACTTTATAGAATTTCACGCTTGTCCGCAGCAGGGAGAGCATCAGTGATTTGTAAATATGAATTTATTTACCTTATAGATGTTTATGATTGATTATGTACTTATAATTATAATAGTTGCAGGGTGTATACTGAAAATTAGCATTAAAGTAATAAAGTATCTTTTTCGATCATAGTCTAACATAAATGATTCTTAATGTAGGATTATCTAATGTAAGATTTATGTATAAAAAAAGCGATGGCAGTTGATAATAAATACACAGGGTATATTTATATTACCTCTGTATATCGATTAGAAATTAATTGTTTAAATTTATAGTCATTGTATGAGACAACAAAGCAAATAAACAAATCGAATGTAAATACCCACATGGTAAAAGTCAAAGTTTGTATTTTTGTAAGAGAACAAGAGAGAAATAAATTAAACCAATGAAAGTAGGTAATAAAATAGTAACACTTTAGTAAAGACAGAAATAATATAATTCCAACAAAAAATAATCTTCTATGTTTAGTTTAACCGTACCTCTCTCTCTCTCTCAATCTCTTCTTTTCTTCATATATTCAGTGTGGAAAACCAAGTTTAGAGAAACTACATATACAAAAAAAGCGGTTTGTCTCATTCTCTCACAGCCTGGAGGAGCATGTGTCTCTTTCTCGTTACACAATTTCGTTTCATAAATCCGATTAACACGATTCCAAAAGAAATTTCGCTTTAAAATAATCTCTTCTCCATAAAAAAACTATGTACGAGACCAATTTTAAAGCTGACTCACTCTCATGTACTTTGTTTCTTTAAAACCTTATCTGTTATTAAAAAAATCCGGCTTTTCATTTGCATTAGTAACCTTGAGGCGTGTATTAATGTAGGCACGCGACTAATGGTGAGGTTATATTGGTATTTAGTTATTTACCTTGATGAAATAAATAGTTAATTCTAGATCTGGAAATAGTAATGTTCCTTCACATGATTTTAAATGAGAGATCATATTTATGTATGTTAGGACATAACTACGTGGGCTTTATGAAACTTTACTATTATTCAAATCAAATTAAAACCAGGAGTCTCCGATTTTCAAATTACTAGTAATTTTGTTTAAGAAGGGCTTTATGCAATGATTTGATTTTATTTTTCAAGGCCGCCATAATTATCTTTTCGGTTTAACTCCAACCTGGTGTTAAGTGTTAACAGTAACAGTGTTCACTTTTAAAGATATATTTAAATATAATAGAAACGTCGTCGCCGACGAGTAATGAGGAGTTAAAACTTTTTACATGTTAAAATTTCAACAAGTTGAAGTTGTTTCGTAATTCATTCATTTCGATAAGTTACAAATTGTTTTTTTTTTTAATTATCATCATTTAAACTAAACTCGTTATCTGCAGCGCGTTTGCAAATAGCCAATACGTTTTCCTCGTCGCAACTGCGACACATTTCCTTTGTATTTTCGTCACGTGACCCACTGCCAACGCTCCAATTATCGCAAGTGTTATAAATTCGATGTTGATAATGCGTAAAACTTTACATTGAACGTAAACTTTCAGTGCATACAATACAGTATAATATCGTGCGCCCCGGTGCAGTGTGCGTCTCCTAACTAATTGACACCGTACGATAATACACTTACAGACAATTAATAGTTAGGATTATCGCACGTGAAGACTGTATTAAAAATGCGAATTTATTATTTAGATTATGTTAAATTATCTTTACTGCTTTTATAGCAGAGTCGAAACGTTTGCTTAGTAACACTGAAATCTCTAATTCGAATTTATATGTTAAAGAGTTAAGATTATCAACATATGTGAGAGACAGTGTTAAAGGCGAACACTCTAGAACATCCACAAGCTCATTAGAATTAACATCATGTGTATATAAGATATTAGTGCATAATTCATACTGATTATTTGTGTAATTAAAAACTAACATATATTATAACATAGCTTTAGCTGTGTATAAGTGAGAGTTCCGTAAAAATCGGTTCAACCATTTCAAAGATATGTATTTTTATTAAGTAAAAATGTGTTTCAATATTAGAAGCTACTTTGATTACATTTGTATGTATATATAAGTAAATGTATAAAGTATATGCTTAAGTTTAGTTATCGTAACGCATTACTATAGCTTAGTTTCTATTTTTTGTAAATATAGTATGTATATAGTAAAAATATAATTAGTTATTATTATATATAAACATATTAAAAAGTAATATTTGTATTAGTGAAATTTATCAATACATTTCGATAAAATAATGAAAGTCAATTTTATTTATCTCTTTACGCTTTTAATATAAGATTCTCCTGTAGGTAAAATCCCTCTCAGAGGTTTTTTGATACGCACTGGGGTTATCAAGACGATTAATAACGGTAAACAGAAGTATGTTAGTGTTACATTTATTATTCGAGATAGGAGCACACAGACCTCTGGGATCTATTTCCGTTTATTGATAATTTTTATAAAACAAAGCGAATACGAGCTGTTCGAGACGGAACTGTTTATAATAAAGACGTCACTGTTGCTAAGTCTTTGTTCCCGGAGACCAGACGACAAAGAGGGGACAAAGATAACAACAGAGAAGATGCTTTTGGTCTTCATCTTCTTCCTGTGAACGCCGAAGCGAGTGTTAGGAGTGGCGCAAATGCCCTCGATTGGGAGGGCCTGTATCCTGCAATGGACATCAAAAGGATGAAAGCGATAATAAGAATAGATGCCATAAGTTCTTCTCTCATCTTCTTTGGTTTAACACTTAGTAATACAATGAAACAACATCAGTAATGTACTCTACTTTTTTTCTGGCAAAAACTCGAATTGTTACTCTAACAACAGAAGCGGAGAAAGACGGAAAATAAAGAGAGAGAAAGAGAAGAAGGCACATATCTTTCTTTAACAAGGATCTGGAAGACTTCGGTGGAAAACTTTAAATACTAACAACAATTTTGTTATTAAAAAGGATATCAAGTATTTTTCAGGTGCGGTTTCATTGTATGTAAAATTTTCAATAAATAAAAACAGTCTTTAATTGTTATTTACTAATTTTGAACAATTCAGGAGTTGGAGATGGAAATGTCTTCTCGCAAACGTATAATATAATATTACGTATAATATTATTAAATTTAACTCGGAGACGATACATTTCAAAAACTTATAATATATATATATACACATATTATATTAGAATATAAAATGAACCACCGCAGCTCTTATTTCTACTTGTAGCTGTAGCTAGTGAAATTACTGGTGTAACGAGACTTATCATCTTTTGTCTCGAGGCGACGAGTAGTTATGTAGTAACCATTCTAATAACAAGTGAAAGTTTTGCTCGTTTCGTCGCTTCGTGGAACAAGAAAATAAAAGATGGTCCACTTTCTGGTGGAGCCATTGTATTATAAAGATTATAATTTCAGTTTGAGGATTGATCATCTTATCCATACATTGGTTTTATCAGCGACGCAACGAAAATTTCTTCGCTTCCTTCTTCTACTTAATAATTTTGTCTAATTACTTTAAATATAAATAATGGAAGCATCGATAGTTCAGTTTGTAACTTAGGTCGTTATGCCTCTCGAGGGGAAGTGGTTTGGAGATTCGTTTAGTGTGTGCTTCAGATCAAGGACATCATCGTGAGGAAGTTTGCTCCTAGAACAAGATCGTACACGTGACACCTTCAAACCAACACCAGGTCAGCTAAATGAATGACCCTGACTCATTCATTACATGTGAGCAAGACCGAATCCTAACAATATGAGATTAAATGAAATGTTTATTATAACTCATTACTGAATTTCAATTGATTTTCTTCAAAATTTCCGACGCATTTTTTCAGTCATTGTCTCTATGATTCATGAGTAGCATTATCTGTATATATTTAGAGTTTTATTTTGCAGTAAGTTTGCAGAGTTGTGATGACTCTGTTTCCCTTCAATATTACTGATACAAATGGAAGTGCATAAATTCCATAAAAGTAGGTTATTATTAATTTAGATTGGTAATTGACTTAGTTTATTACTCATCCGCGCGATAAATGTAATTGAAGCATACATTTGCAATGTTTTCTGTAACAATTGTTTGTTTAATATATGTTAATGTATAACAGGGGCTCTTATATTATAAGGAAAATCATTTTTTCCTATTAATCTCTGAAACGATTGCTCAGTATTTTTGTTAAGGTATCAGTAACGAATTACTCTAAGAAAATTATATTTACGATCGAAACGATAAAATGTGTTTGAATTTGTTATAAAATATTTAAACAATTAAAAAATGGGTATACACTATTAGTAAAAGTTAGTCAAGTTAGTCTGGCGGTTAAATTATTAAATAAACTTGTTACATTTTGTTGTTCACAGTTAATTTGTTTATTTAAATGTAAGTGTTGTTCGTTAGTACAGTTTAACTTGGCGATATGCGCGGCATAATTTTGTTCACGTTTACGATAAAATTTAAATGCTAGAGACGGACATACTTTTATCTTTAATTAAATACTATCACAATAGAGTAATGACATAAGATATTCACAATTACTATGACAACAAGGATCGTGCGAGAATTATTAGAGCAGTAAATTTTAACGAGCAATTACATTTAATTTAAAATTAAATTACGCGTATCGGAATATGTAAAACACTTGTTAGTTGATAATTGAAAAAAATAAAATTATTTGTACTTTCGCACATTTCGAAGGACTCGTTAATGTTTTGAGTTCTGTACGCCAACTTTTTAATCGACGTATAAAGGATTCAAGAAATGGGTAGAAGGAAATTCATCTTTTGAACCTTTACTGGCTTCGCCTATGACCTATGCCACCCCACGGAATGTCGTTACCGTCAATTGCAGTTCCTATATTTAGCAGTGGACGTCAATGTACTGAAATGATGGTAACTCTTTGTATACATAGACCGGGTCTGAAAAAGACTCCGTAAATGCTGTTCAACATTGTATCTACTCACTCTAAGCACTGATGGTGAATTGTCTTTAGGTGGTGATGTCACCTGATGATAAATAATACGCCATGATTATAACAATTTGGTATAAACACTATTTTTTAATAAAATTCAATCAGTTATACCAGACATTGTAATTTTCTCCAAAATCCATAAATATTAGACAACTCTTCGGCGTGATGGATGGAGTAAAAGTTGAAGACAAAGGATGAAGGATAAAGCTTGTATTTTCCGAATTATAAGTAACAAACACTTTGTTCATAGCAATAATAATATTGGCTTAACATCCCTACAACAACGAGCTCGTAAAATTTAAAATAAACCAGTTTTATCTATGGTCGACAGAGATAAAAACTAACGCTATCTTTAACCGGATCCCGCAGACCGTGGTGGTCCTGAACGTATTTCTGTGGCGATATTTAATTTCGAAAATTACTAAGACAAAGTTTTAATGTTTTATAAATAATATGAAGTATTTTGTATAATAAACATTTGATTAAGGCCCGTAATCTATATCAAATAATATATATCGAATTTCATAGTGAGATAAAACCAGAAGTATCGCAATTTATAATCTCATTTTATAAACGGCAGCCCGCGCGGCTGGTGCGACTAATAGGTGTTAATAAAGTTAAATAAATACAATTGTTTATATCTAACTTGTTATTAAAATGGTGAACGAGAAAAAAATTGAAAATGGCGGCAAGGTGCCGTTCGAAGACGCCCTCAATATGGCAGGTAATTTTTTCCAGAAATATTTAATGTATATGCTTTTATGTTGTTGCAAATGGCGCACGATAAAATTTGATATGAACGCGATGATAAATTGCATTTAGTACGTATTATAAGTTTCATTTATATTGTTGAATTAAATACGTATTTTACGTAGTTAATATCTTTCATGTGTTCGATTTGTGCCAGTTTACGGCTGCCGTTATACATTACAAAAGAGAAAGTTAACTGTACTGTTAACATGAACGTAGTGGATATACAGAAGTTACAAATATTTGTAAATAATAGTATGAGAAGTTTACATGATTGATTAAGTGTTTTCTATTTTAATATCTTAAAGAATAACGTAACAATTACAGAGAAGTGGATCACGGCCGGTCGGTCAGGATTGCTACAATTGAGAAGAAGGAATTTTAATAACTCCTACATAGTAAAGCGAACTAATTAATTTACGAGTACATAAACTAAGATACCTGGTAACCATGCGGCGATTATAGATTAGTAAAGAAAGCACTCGTACTCGGGTTCGATGCCCACTTGATGTTGCGGCGAATTAAAACATCGAGAGGAATCCGCCAAGTTCCAAAAATAGCTTTCGTGATCATGTAACAACGTGGTTGAACAACTACAACTTTCTCTTTATCCAAAAGACAGTAGTGGGAACAGTTTACTAAAACACGAGTTGGTTTATTTATCGATATTCATATTATGCGTTATCGTATAATAATCTCAAGCGGAAACATATTTAAGGAAGGTTTTACATTAGAGCAGATAACGATACCATTGATAATATTTTATAAAAGTACAATTGATAATAAGACACTTTTTTAAACTTAACCCTGATAATCAATTTTTTTTTAAAACTCTTAAAAAAAAATATTTCTTTGAATATATATTTCTTTAAAAAAAAATAAGAGTCATTGAAAAATTTTTATTTTATGTTATGGTTTACTATTTTATTTGCAAGAAATTCGATTCATACACGAAATAAAGCGGATATTCCAGAATGTTTAGATAATCTAGATCTTGGGAATACTTATGATATTTGAATTTAATGTTATATACAACGATATAATCTGTATTAATGTAATTCAGTTTTATGTACATAACGTTTTCACATCCACATTATGTCTTTGTTATTATTTTTCAGTTAATGTTTTCCTTACACATATTTTACAAAACAACGCACTTAATATACCGGTTTTCAAGTTATTCGATAATTGGCAACGTAAAAACGTTTTGCAATCAATTACAAGCTGGTTTTCTCAAAATTTGTCAAATGTATTCAGTACGGGCGCATTAAAATGTTAACAAACAATGTATCTTTGTTTGTGTGTCGATATAATTCAAATTATATACGGAGTAAATAACAAAAATTAAATATTTTAATAAACTTACTGCATTTATTCGAAGATAACTAAACGTTTCGACTTCTGAGGTGATCGCCCCCGCTTTTACATACAGGAAATCATTCAAGGCTTTATAATATAGTTCTAGTATGTAGCGTAAGCCTAACAAATTACTTTGATCAAATGGATTATATGTTAGAGTGTATATTTTTAGTTTAATTATATAGATAGTACTTTGTAAAGTCATAGTTTATTATTAACGGTTTGTTTTCGTCAAGAGCAACTGATAAACTATTAACATCGCGGCGTTATATAAATTGTTAGCTGATAGAAAATATGTTATTCTCGCAAGCACCGTCTGCTATCTACTCACACTCAGCTCGTTAAATATTACCGCTATGTAAATGCGAATCTAATCGAGCGTTTTTAGCATAAAAAAATAAATTATCAATGTAACGCGCTGAATGTCTACTTCAACATAGGAAAGAGTACATAAAATAAATCCGAAATTTTAAAACGATACAAACTCAGTTGTGATTCTTGTTATAGTGATGAAGAATGACTATGATAAAAATAATGATTATATTTATCTACAATTAGCTAATCACATAGTGTTTAATGACAATGAGGCCGTTTATGGTGAAGCACCTCGCTCTGAATACTCCGGCACTCATATGTCGACATCTGGAACAGCGATTCTGTTATGGTGACAGATATATAATATACAAGTGGCACAAACTCCACAGTATCAAACTGAGAACATCCGTGTTACTATGCAAGCGGTTTTTTTTTTATTTTTGCATTTATCCCCCTGCGTGGTTGGGTCAGGGCCTAGATCTCGCATACCAGGTCTCGGTTCGTTTTGCTAACTTTCATTCCGCTTATTTTCGTCCTTCTCTTATACATCGCGCGCATTTTGAGTGAAAACCATCATGAGTGAAAAACATACTCTTTTCATATACCTGTAAATAAATCATCCCATATTTTCCTACCTATTTTCACTATTACATTTCTCTTGTTTTTCTTACTCTACATTTTATTATTACTCTTAGTTCCTATCCTATTTCCTATCTTAAAATTTACATCTACTCATTACATTTTCCTTATTGCTACTATCACAGTTTCTCCTATTAGAATTATATTACCTTAATCTATAGCCTATTCTAATATCACAGTTTATAGTATATTTAGGTTATTCCTGTGTCTAGAGTTTTTTTTCGTCTAATGACGTTGGCTATGATCTCTTCACAATATTTATGCAATCGGTTTAGCCATTATGCCACAGAGACAGTTAGACGTTCTTCAAGTAGCGGTACACTAACCGAACAGAAAATAATCTTGGCAATGAACGACATTATGGATGAGAAGTAACATAATTTTTAATTCCAAAAAGAAAACAATCTACATTTCGATTGGATTAATATTTAAGAAAAAAACTCTCCTGATCAGTGATAGGTTATAATCCTTATAGTATCCCACTACGCTCGTCACCTTGAGCCATGAGCTCACGCCACAATAATCCGGTAATCGTATCAGTTACAGTCGCCTTAAAACCGGAATACGGTAGCTATGGGAGATAGTAGGTGATCGAAAATGAAAAATACATAAAAAGATATCCATAGTTGTGAAAACAATTACTTTATTGCAGTAAACCTCTTATCTGTTTGAAGTCGTTCCGTCACATGCTGTCTTACTTTTATCTCTGTGTACACCATTCGCCATCTCGTACATGCAATAATTTTACAAATAAAATAGATAATATATATTTAAAGTTCAGCTTTAAATTTTTTTATATACTTCTAAACTAATTACTCAGGTTATTTTGTAATGACTTATTATTGGTGTATCTGAGAATTGTTATTCGTATTCTAAGAAGGGCGAGGACTCATTTACAAATAACTTAGACATTTTTAAATGTTTTCGAATAAAATTAATATTAATCGCGGTTGAAAAAACCCGTGTACTTGAAATTTATCGCTATTAGTCACCTATTTCAAATTTAAAATGCATTGTATATTTTATTAACTTAATACGCAGAACTTTAACAGCTGCGTATTAAGTTAATAAAATATATTAAATGTAATATTGAATACATTAAAACCCTACGCATTCATCATTTCAAACGGTATAATATCTATCGATTACAATGCAGTTATAACATATAATTACATACAATGAGATACGCGTGACAATATTGCACACGCCGACAATCACATCCCGTTATTGTGTCTAGTGTAAACAACTGAACAAGTTCTCTCGTTAACATATGCTGTACATAAATTTACTGTACTATAATAAATACTATATTAAATTGTTATTAAAAATTATTGATAGCTATTCTAAAAAATATATGTTTAGTCATTTCATTTCAAATGTGAAAAAAAAGTACAAAAGAATTTAATGAAATGTCATCCGCGGCTAGTGCCTTGAGGAACACCTGAACCCAATGAATAATCTTAACACTTTTTAATCAAGTATCGGCATTTACAAATATTAATGTTTAGTATTAATATAAGTGTTATGATAAAACCAAAAATGTTATGTATGTAAACTGAAGAATATTTACTAAAAAAACGCACTAAATAATTAAAAGGAATCAGTAAATACTCATCCAAGGATACACACAGCCAAATTCTTTTGCGATATAGAGATTTGAAATGGACGTATCGCTACGACTTAAAAATTCAATGTGTATATGACATTGATTTGGTATCAGATATGCACATGATAGAAGTAACCGCTTAATCAAAATGATAGATGGATAGGATTATATATATTTACTACAGGATTGTAATTTCGCACAAAAATCTCGCACGGACGACAATCCGTGGGTAATCAGGCTACGATCACTGAGTCCCTTCGTTACAAAAAACCAGTTTTGAACGATACAGAACACCTTAAAAAATAACTTGCTGTTATGCACAATGCTTATAAGAAAGCTAAAAATAAACTTTCAATGGACGGAACTTAGTCGACTTTACCTGTTTCGCCCTTGAAATATCTTTTAGAATGTTAGCTTGGATTGGTTAACGAGAATTCTGGCAAAAATAATATAGCTTCTTTATAAAAAAAACTAAGTAATGATGTTATTGGATTGTTTAAACCATCCGACCTATTTTGAATCAAAAGCTTTGCTTCTTGCGAGTTATTTAGTATCACGGATAATAATCTAGTTAAAGTGAATGAGAACTATTGGAAAAGTTAAGTTAACTGCAGAGTAACAGTTGTATGATAATTATTTATTTTGCAATTTCAGGATTTGGAGTATACAGTTACACGGTGACAATTCTGAGTGGTTTGATAGTCATTGCGTTTGCGTCCATTGTGTTCAGTACCACATTCATAATCCCCACCAGCGCTTGTGAACTGGCCACCACTAGCGCTCAACAAGGATTAATAGCATCAGGACCTATACTGGGTAATATCTCAAAACTTATTTATAGCTTGCTAATAGAAACACCTACCAATTGCGAGGTTTGCGATGGTTTTGAATCATAAGGCAAACCTTTTAATTTTGGAATGACATTTGCGGTGCTCAGAAGGTTTAAATCTAATGAAGCTGTAAAAGTTGTCAAAAAGACCAAACAAATCTTTTTGACGATTGTTACAATTTCATAGGATTTAAACTTTCTGAACACCGCAAATATCTTCCATAATTAAAAATTACTGTTTCATTCAGATTCAGGACTGACGGAGCCGCGACCTGAACAAAAGAAGAAACAGTAGGTAGAAAGATGAGAATATTGGATGGGTTCAAAATATTAGTATAAGTGCAGAGAAAGAGAGAAAAGTAAATGACATAATACATTGATATAAAAATAAATGATAATCTAAATTAATAGGCACGCATAAAACTACATTACATTTACGTACTGAGACATTCGATATGTTTCGAATAGAAATAAATCCTTCAAAATTTATTTTTTCACTTGATGCTTCAAGAAACAGAAATTTTATTTAGCTATGATTAGATATTACTTTATTTGGTCATCATTTTACTAAATTGTGCGATAACCCAAAATTAAGATGGTTTTGATTTTATAAAATATTCATTAGTAAAAATCTTTTAAAATTAATGTTACCAGGGGTCATCATTGGTGGTGTGATTTGCGGATACCTTGCCGATAAGTATGGACGACGACGTATGCTCATGTACGCGCTTATTTCGGCTGCAACCCTCAACATCCTCTCCAGTATATCCGTCAACTGGGTTATGCTGGTCATTCTTCAGAGTCTGGCGTGCTTCTGGTAAGTTTTTTACTGCTCCCCTTCTTTTTTTATGTGATTCGGATTATCTCTCTTGACAATTACTTAAAAAATTTTGATACACAGAGTTACTTTTACTTAAATGCGTATCGCCGGATGGTCCCAAAGTGGACTGTGATTAGAAATTATGGTGATCTTTAGAGCGGCATGTGCCCAGCAGTGGGTATTTACGAGCTGATAATAATAACAATGATAAAAGTCGTGATGGAGACCATCAAACAGAAAACGTGAGAACATTCACGTATGTTAGACGAGTGACAACGGTGAGAATGAAAAATGTAATGAAGATATTGGAACAAGTGAGAAGTCAAAATAACTCTAATTAGCCCGATAAGAATAGATCGAGAGAAAATAACAGATATGAAGATGCTTTCAACCCTTCCTCTTAAAAGATTTTCTGCCATCTACTAATTCTAAAATTTTTCTCTCAGTGCCGCTGGTGAATATTCATTAGCCATGACGTTAGCCAGTGAGAGCGTACCGATGTTGAAAAGGAACATGGTGGTTTTACTGGTCACCAGTTTGTTTTTATCAGGATTGGGAATAATGGCAGGTAAATAGTCTTTTTGTTATTCTTTATTGTGCAGCTAATTGCTCTTTGTTTTCGATGGATGGTTTCTCTATCTAGACACCGTCTAGGATGGTATCATCGCACTTATCTCTAAGTAGCACTGTACAAACAAAAGATGGATTTACGTTTAAATGGCACTATAAGCAATGATATTATCGAGACTTTATCTTATTGCTGCGACGCGTGCAAATAAGCAAAGTTCTTCACTAGCCGCTTATTATTTGGGCTTGCCACCAAAATTATTGTCCCACGCGTCTTCGGTTTATAAAAACACCATTTAAATTTTCTTCCTAACAAAATCCTTCAATTTAAATAAGCCAACCCTGTTTTTATACATGTTAAGGTACGTAAGATGGTTAATTCACTAATTTCAATTCAAAACAAAAACGTTTTTTGTCTTCACTAAAAGTGAAGTAAGGAATTAGTAAAGTATTCACGAAATTGTAGTTTCGAATGCGCGCCGTATAGACAGACGTCTTATCTTTTCTCTTCCGATGTGTCTATACATGTGTTAATACTATTAACAAAGGAAAAAATATTATTATCGCTGCAACAGTAACATTTAATTAATTGGTTTAATATGCAAAGACTTTTTTCATTGTAAGTATTGTTAACACTATCTCTTTTTGCGTAAATAATTAAAAGAATCTTTTACATCATAGAATATTAATTGATTGGTGTTTGTCTTTTACCAAGTCTTTGATCAAAAAGGGATGTTATAAGAATGAACCAATTTTAAATTGTGTATTGAAGATATAAAAGAGGTAGCTAATAATTAAAAAAGTGAAATTATCCTTTTAACCAGCTTTTTTCTAGTCATAGTTGTTATATATATTTAGGTTATTAATGTTAAGTAACGCTTCAAATAATCATTAATGTTTTAGTTATCGCTATGCCAGTCATTCCATTAACATTTTCGATCCACATCTCTGCATTGGGCATTTACTGGAACTCGTGGCGTACGCTGCTCCTCGTCTTCTCGGCCCCAAGTATACTGGCTGCCATTGGTCTGATCTTTGTGATGGAGAGTCCTAAATATATATACGTACAAGGCGACGAAATGGGAGCTTTAGACGTTATTAAGAAAATGCATAGACTTAATAACAAGAACGCAAAAGAAGACTTGAATGTAAGATTTTTCTTTCTTATTCATTCTCTTTCTTTCAATTTAATACTGCCCTATTTCATTCTGTAACGTACGCGCTGTAAGAAGAAAAGCCTATATCGTTTATACAACATTTTCCGTAAGTATTATACAGAGACACGATATTCATCTTCCTTTAAACTCCCTGAACAAAAAACATGTCTCTGATTGACATCAAAGACATGTTTTTGTAGTGACCTACATAAAATTAAAAACTAAAAAATTGTAGACATAACTAGTATTCATCATATTATTCGTAAATTAAATAAAAATGTGTAAGACGGTATTCCAAAATCATTGCAGATAAACGGTTTGATATTAGACGCACAAGGAGTTGCAGCACCGTCCGCTTCCCAAAACAGAATCATGCCGCTGTTCCGGATGCCACTGCTGAAGTACACATTTATAGTGACCAGTCTCTTCATGTGCCAACAGTGAGTAATCCTTTCATTAATTATTATTATAAAATAAAAATTTATCGCTCAATTTCTTTCTACTTCTTTTTATATATTACACAACACGAAAACCCAAAAAGAAAGAATTTCATATTAAAATGAATTTGTTATCTTCGCCAGTTTTCACCATGACACCATTGGAAGTTGATGCAAAACAAATTATTGTTTTGTTATAAATATTTATAAATGTTTAGAAACGCAGCGTTCTCCGTCTGGCTGCCGTCAATTGCGAATCAATTCGTCCGCGTGGTGCAGACTGGGCAGGGCATCAACGAGGGCATCTGTGGGATACTACGCGACAGTCGAGACATACCAGTTGACGTAAGCATTGACCACATTTTACTTAACACTGCGAAAGATTCCCTCTAGTTGTGTTTATCATAATTCCAATGGGAGGATAAATTTATCTTTTTCAAATGCATAGCTAAACCGATTTTAATTTAGATACTTTGTTGTTTCATACAAGATTATCAACATTCCGAGTTTTACTTTTAGACCTATTGTTTCACTGACGATAGTCCATGTTATGTAACGCTTGCTTAGTGAAGATGTAAGATTATGATTAATTTTTTTTTTTTGGTAAGACGTTTCATTTTTGCACTTACTGAAAGTGTAGAAGCCTTGGGAAAAGATTTAGCCCTTTAAGCTTTAGCCCGTTATGTTGATAAAGTATGAGAAATTTACTAGCTATGTTTTATTGTTTCAGCCAGATGTCGCGCCCTGCTCCCTCAACAAAATGTCGCTAGTGTTCATAATGTGTATAGGATTACTCCAGGCATTGTCAAACGTACTTCTTATTATGGTAAGACCAACACCAAATTATGTACATTTAGGATATGCGTAACGGTACCAGCACAGTTTACAAGTGCGGTCAAACTATGGACTGTATAACACGAAAAAGTGTGGATTTCATCCTCTGTGCTAGAACAACAGCTTCACCAGTGTATTTATTATTTTTATTAAAATATTTTTTATTATAATACCATAATAAACATAGAAGCCAAGCAATAAAGATAGAAAGAATGCCCCTTATTTTATAACCATTATGATGTACACATTATCTATCTTACCTAAGTTTGCCATTGTTATGGTCAGGTGCGTATTATCATTAGATGGGACAACTTCCTCGATTTGTCGCTTGATTATATAAAATACATTAATTTGTCAACTATATGTTACATTTAAAACTCAGGCTGTAAACCGCGTGGGTCGGCGTAATATGGCGATGATAGTGACGGCAGTATGCGGCCTCTCGGGAATCATCACCAACCTGATCCCCAACGCATACGCGAGTGCCGGCTTCTTCATCATCTTCATGGTCGGAATCCTGACCATGGGCCTTTATACCGCTATTGCAGTCGCTCTCTTCCCAACACATTACCGGTAAGTTAACACAATCGAAGTGAAAAATATTTTACCTAGTTTAAAAACCCCGTCCTGGCCTGCTAAAAAGTAGAACTAAGATAACCTTACACTGACAAAACTATACTTAAAAGGCTTCGCAGACGGCAGTGATCCAATTTCTTAATTGATTTCTTAGTGATACGAAGAAAGACGATTCTAAATGATAAATAAAAAAAAAACTGGTAACAAATTCACATGTCATTTTTCTAGAGCGTTGGCTTTGGCGCTGACAATGACGGGTGGTAGACTTGTGACCTTCGCCTCCATACAGATCCTGAAACTGCTGTTAGAAGTTAATTGCGACGCCGGATTCTATATATTCAACACTATTTTCGCTGGTACGTATACCTAACAAATTCGGTAAATGAAATTGATCCAGACTTGCCACAATCTTGTCATTGAGAAAAACCTTGTCCCGAGGGAATGAAAGGTTTGTTAGATTATCGTTTGTAAAAACCTTTTTAGTAGTCCCCTAAGCAAACGATAAAATACTATAAAATCCATTAACAAACCATACTTGTGGAATTTTTATAATTTACTTTCTACTACATTAACACTCGCCAGTAACTTTTTTCTGTTAGCTCTATCTATAGAGCTTTTATTGATTCTAATCAACAAATCAACTAGACTAAATCTTCTACAATTCTGTACCTGTCTAACGTTTACTTAAAACATTTTTTACAGGTTCTGCTATCATTTTAGCGTTTTTGCCCGATGATAGATTTTTACACAAAAAGCAACAAAAGACGGACGAAGATGAATCGATTAAAATGATAGATGGAAAGTTAAGTTCATAAATTAGCGCAAGTTTGTACATACGTATTATTAAAAAATCGTACTGTAATGCTAGTCTTTTCCTGATCTTTGTTTTTGTTGTACTCCAACACTTCTTTTTCAATGTTATCTTGAGTTTTACATTTATGTACAAGTTAAATACGAAAATTGTTGTGATCAGGATTTCATAATTAAAATGTTATGATAACTGGATTATAGAGACATATGAGAATAAGATTATTGGAAGTAGTGTAATTAACATCATCAGTTCAATATTAGTCTACTGTTGCCACTCGGCAAAAGACTGGCACTGAAGACCTTCGGGCCAGCAAATCTACGTAGATAGTCACACCATTTATATTGAAAGTTTTCTAGATAAGGGTTCTGCGGGTTCTTAACTTAAGAATATTTTTCCCCTTCAGTAATCGGTTGTTTGTCAAATATGCCAGAACCATTGCCACTGTAGCTTATTTATCCAGTAAGTTATACCAACGACGTTGGTTCTCTGTCGGATCACCTCGTTGCGGATTCGATATTTCAAAGAAGTACAAACGAAAGAATATTGAAACATATTATTTCGAAATAATGCTGCAAATAAAACCCTAACGTTTACTAATCCAATTGATCGAAAAGAAGCGTAGACACATTTTCTTGACAAACCCGCATAGAGATATAATACTTATTATGTATAAAATCATTAGTTATTATACTTTGCTTATTCTTTGTCAATTGCTGTAGTATATCACAAATTGTTTATTGTCTTCTCATAATGCAATAATATTATGAATGTTGTGTATCCCTGCAATAAGCACGTGCATAAGTGTTTGTAATTACTTATAACATATTACTGTAACTATTTTAATGCCAGTGCAACTGGAGTGCTTGAAAATGATAAGTGCAATTTTTTGGATTTGTGAACGCTGTCATTGTCGAAAACTAAGTGGCATTGTCGTTAAATTTAAGTAATGGTCGACGCTTTACCTTGGCAAGTTTATCAGGCATTCACCGTAGCCTTATCGGTGAAACAAATGATAAAATGCAATTTGCATTAATCAGTATTACAAAGTTGCAAATTCGAAAAAAACTGGATTTCGTAATTGGCGAAGCCATAATTATTTTGGTGTTAATTAAAATCGAATGTGTTTTAACATCAGTAGGCGGCGAAAATGTTTGTTATCCTGTAGCTAACTTTATATTTTTAATAACGATTTTGAGATCAATTAAATAAATGGGAACCCTACAAAACCCTTCTTTTAATAATACAAGATCCCAAAAGTATGTGAAATAAGATTTAGCTTTTTATCTTCAAATGTTCTATAACCTAGTCAAAAACCAAGGCAATGTATTAAAAGTAAATTTAAAAACGTGGTCCTTTCTTCTTCCTGCCTTTCCTAATCACGTCCAGTGGTTGTGTTCGCGGCCTCGACGATAAATTGTAATCTTTATCAAAACCAATATCAAAAACACACGTACGATAAAAAATAAAGAAGAACCGTAAAGTATCATGGCATTAAATATCTAACAACGATTGTGTTTAGTGCAACAACAAGTATCTTAGTGGTAAATTTATAAAGTGTAAATAATTCAGTTTTAATATTTGAAAGATGAACAGTGAAAATAAAAAAAATGGAGGTAATTTACCTTTTGAAGAAGCTCTCAACATGGCAGGTAAATTAAAATGATAGAATATTATAGCAATGTATGTATAAAATTATAAAACTAATGAGTCGTTCCATTTGGTGCCCTAATCATGAATATTTTTATTTTTTTAAGTCTAGGATTTTAATATGTTAGGAATTTTTCTACGATATAATTATACTATATATTAAAAGCTTTTTTTTTTTAATGTATAAAAATTTATTTGAATGAAAGTAATAATTTGATAAACGGTCAATATTTAAAATTAAGTATTTAACGGAGTACTGATTTATTTTTAAATACATTGATTTATGAGCATGGCTTTAAATTTTCAGGTTTTGGTTTTTATAGCTACATAATAACAGCTTTGAGTGGTTTGATCGTTATAGCGTTTGCGTGTACTGTGTTTAGCGCCACATTTATAGTGCCTACAAGTGCGTGTGAGCTGGGCACCTCCAGCGCTCAACAAGGGTTTATTGCATCAATGCCTATTATAGGTATGTTTTAAATTTATTTATTTTAACCAGCCAACGAATGTTACACCTAAAACAAACTTATAATATACACGTGTTATATACAATTGCATAGGCGTAACACTCTCTTACAGACTAGTTCCCTATACACAACAATATAAAAAAAGTACAACAAAATTCAAGGTAAAAAATAAAAAACCATTAAAAATTAATCAATAAAGCCAAAAAAGACATTTTAAATGCTGTCTGTATTTAAGACGTACTTATAGGTCAAAACATTAAAATATTGTGAAATAAATATCTGACATTACATTTAATCAAATGCAATTACATCTATAATCGACGAAAGTAGTGTGTGCTTAATGTAACACACAAATTTTATTTACATTTTTAGACACTGGTTATAGAAGTTCATGATAATCCGATCAAACAGTGCGTTAAAATAGTAACATGTGTGTAGATTTAGGTTATATAGTAAATTAAAAACATCACGGGTCACAAAAGGCATCCTTTAGGAACGCCTCTTTTTAACAACAATAAAAGAAACTAACAAAAACTGTTATTTTTCTTAATAATTTTTTCGCGGTATTATAAATAAAAATCTTAATCAAATTCTTAATAGCAGAAAAAAAAAAACAAATTATGTGCAATATTATCAATATCAGATGCTTCAGAATAATTTCGGCAGTTGAATATTTAATTTTATTTAAATAACCTAAAACAATTTGTTTTTCTGTAACATTTCCAACGTTGAATAAATTAATGGAAATTGAATGACTAAATAATCAGGAAGTTTGTGTGGCCTACTTAAATAATTAAAAGTTAAATAATTAAAATTCTGAACGTATTTGAAAATCGTATTTAAAACTCCAGAGTTTTTTTACTATTTTAGCTAGATCTGGTTTCTACCAGGGATACAATTATTACATCTTAAGGCGCAAACGTGAATAAATTTAGATGATTAATTAGGAATACAATTTTCAGTTTTAACAAAGTACATTGAATGCATGTTGATGAACTTGTGTTTATTAGTTAATAATAAGCTAATAAATATGAACAGGTATCATCATAGGCAGCATTGCTTGTGGATACCTTGCTGACAAGTACGGACGGCGAAGGATACTGTTGTTCGCGCTCCTCTCCGCCGTTAGTTCTAGCTGGCTAGCGAGCATCTCAGTCAATTGGGTCATGCTGGTTATTCTTCAGACTTTGGCATCTGTTTGGTAAGTAATACCATATTACAAATTTCCATTTTTTTACTATACATATAAATATATTCCTTCAAATTACAATGCTCCATATTTATCGCAGTACTTGGGTCATCGAAACTGTTTATTGAAGTTTTACTAGCAAGTTTTATTTTTATTTCATAAAATTTTTCATAAAGTAATAACTTTATTTAATGTAATAAACTTGTAGTAAACTGGGCAAGAGCTATGACAAGTTTTTAATTACTCCTAAGTGTCATTACTCAAATTCTTAGTAGTAACAGATTCATTCTAAACTCTATGTAACTTATCAAACCTCAAACAAAACCATGAATGTTCATTTCTTCCTCAGTGCAGCTGGTGAATTTTCTTTGGCCATGACATTTGTTAGTGAATGTGTGCCGATGGTCAAACGTAATATGGTTATATTGCTGGTTACTAGCTTATTTCTAACAGCCCAGGGGATAATGGCAAGTAAGTTTAATAAGTTTGAATTTATAATATTACTGTAAATTTCTAATTATTGTCCGGTCTGGACAATAATTTAACAAATGTAACTTTTTCAAATACCGTCTAAATGTTTCAGTTATTGCCATTCCGGTGTTACCTCTGACGTTTTCAATTCCACTCCCAGTTCTGGGCATTTACTGGAACTCTTGGCGCACGCTAATTATTATATTCTCGTTGCCAAGTATCCTGGCTGCTATTGGACTGCTTTTTGTCACCGAGAGTCCTAAATACATGTTAGTTCAAGGACGAGAGCAGGAAGCTATAGATATTATTAAGACAATTCACAGACTGAACCACGAAAAATCAACACCTAGTTTAAAAGTAAGATTGAATTTATACAAATTATCTTCATCATCACGCCATTATTTATCAAACAAGTTAACTTAAAATTTTTAAAGCAATTGTACAAGTTACACTCATACAAGTATAAAAACTGCGAAAATTTTATTTATTTTCAAGATCCCACCCAAAAATCCCTTAATTATCGGGAATTAACTAACTTCATAATTTATTATAGGCAGAGGGAGAGAGAGAAACGTTGATATTTCTAATTCAAAGTATTAATCGTTTTGTCCTATCAACATAAAGTCAATAAACCTTGTTTGTAGGCAGGCACAGGCAATGGCGCCTATTTTATCCGCCAACAAGAATTACACACTTTGAGAAATAACATCTTGTGTTTTACAATGATAATTGCAATGTGGTGATGTAATTGTTACGATCAAATTGATCAATTTCTCACACGTCTCATCATTTAGCATTGATAAAATTTAAAAACACTCCCAAACAAAACTTTTCAGATACATAGTTTCTTAATAGACACGCAGGAAACTAAAAGGCAGGCGGCTTCGAAGGATCAAATCGCTCCGCTCTTTAAAATGCCATTGCTCAAATACACAATCATAATATCAGGACTATTCTTATGTCAACAGTGAGTAATCTATATAATAAAAATGAATTGCTGTTCGTTAGTCTCGCTAAAACTAGAGAACGGCTGGACCGATTTGGCTAAATGTGGTCTTGAATTATTCGTGGAAGTCCAGGGAAGGTGTAAAAGGTGAGAAAATATGGAAAAAGTGCCCGGAATATGGTAAAAACAACAATTTCTCTTT